>JAODUP010000937.1:70000-152073 GCA_025642065.1 Paralvinella palmiformis | reverse complement strand
TCCATAGACGTCAAATGACGTAAATCCGCATTTGATGAATTCAACCATAAATTTATGTATAAATTGATACTTGATCCTGAAACATAATATATACTATACTACTATTACGATTAAAAATAATTACAAAATTAGGAAATAAATAAACAAACCTTACAAAAAATAACAAAGTAGCATTATTGTTATTAATAAAATATATTCTTACTTCCGTCTGGACCATTAACATCCGTTCACACCTGAGTTTCTTAAAGCAATTATAAACATTCAATATTCCTTTAAACATTGTCTGCTTCTGTAGAATGTCTAAGGCTATGAATGTACCCGTCCGATCAATGCCAGCACTTTATAAAAAAGATAATAATTGTACTAAACTGTCGTCATATGTGTTTTGGTTAATATGTTTCTAGACATTCGTGAAAATAATTATTAAGATCTAGAGGTTCTTCAATGTATATCAACAGGTATTAATCTACTACTAAGTACCTATAATATACAATAAGAATAATTATTGTACTACTTGGTCCCTGTAATCTACATTAAGAATTATTAATGAACTACTGGGTACCTGTAATGTACATTAAAAGTATTATTGAACTACTGGGTACCTGTAATCTACATTAAGAAGTATTAATGAACTACTGGGTACCTGTAGTGTTCAAATAAGAGGTCCTTTGGCCACGATGTGGAAAGAATGAAATTTTTAGTAAAATGTTATTAAAGTGTTTTTTATCTGTCCATTTTGTAAAAAGAAGATGAAATGGAATAACCATGAGGCTTAGCAATGTTCAAACAAGTGGAGCCCCCATGCGGATGGTGTATCAGTAGATAAGGTTTCAAAGAGTGATCAGAAATATAAAATCAGTAAATTGCAGATTAATTAATAGTAATAGTAATTAATAGTAATAATAATAATAATAATAATAATAATAATATAATAATAATCTTATGAGAAAATTAATTCCTCCTTGTAAACGCATTACATTTTCTTAATAATTATCAATGATTTTATTAAGTGTATTTGATTTATTACGAAGAGAAAATGTGATTGTTTTAGCGATATTCTCATGCTAAACATAAAACACACACATACACACACATACACACACATACACACACTCATTCAGAGATAGAGAGTGGTGGAGGGGGTGGGGAGAAGACACCCCACCCAACATACACATGTACTTTATTTCTCTGACAGAGTGACTTACATTTTTCTTATCTGTTATAATTCTAGTTGTATCGTCAGGTGTGATATCTTCACGTTCTGTTATAACAGGAAATGATCGATGTATAACAGGAAGATCAATTTGTTTAGACCTATATTGAAATAAATTAGTTTATCGTTACTGCCATATTCTGTAGATGTACGTAAACCCCCCTGCGGGATCGGGGTTTAGAATAGGTCCGCTGTATCCCCTGCATGTCGTAAAAGGCGACTAAAAGGGGCAACCTGTTTGCCGTGGGTTGCGACCCGTAGGAGTGGAAGAGGGGATCCTGGTAGTTGAGTGGTGGAAACGTTGCAACACACTACTTTGGCCCTAATTTCCTTCTAAGACGGGAGGTCAGAAAAGCCCGATCTGACCAATCGGCTAGTCACGTTTAGCCCTGGAGGTGGTCGTTTTCGGACTATTGGTCCTTAAGCCGCCACTTACCAGAAGGCAGTGGCTGATGGGTCAACCTTGGAGGATGGTGTTGCTTTGGGTAATCGGGTGGATATACTCTTGATTATCCCTTGTAATACTGTCTTCTGGGGGTATATCACAATTGTATCCCTGATGCACAAGTGTTGGTTACCACACCTCTGTGCATCCCCTTGTTGGACTCCAAGGCGGGTGGGGAGCATTTGTGCTGAAACAAATAAAATCAAATATGGACACCCCCCCAAAAAAAAAACTCGCATTCTCACAAAAAGCGGGCCTTAGAGATTGACACTTCTTCGGATAGCGAAGAACCAACTCTACATATGTGGCCTAGATTTTTAATAGTACAGGGCACAAGCAAAGACTCTCCCCTGGCAAAGCTCAATCCCTTTGCCATCGAGAAAGGCTTAAAAGGCTTGGCGGGAACGCCAACATCTGTGAAAAGGCTCCGATCTGGAGACCTCATTATTGAAGTCTCTAAGAGGAGCCATTCCGAAAATCTGTTGCGTTCCAAAATGCTGGCAAATTGTCCAATACAAGTTGTCCCACATCGCAGTATGAACTCCAAAAAGGGAGTCATACGATGTAGGGACCTCGCCGACACCTCCGAAGAGGAGATATTGGACAATTTGTCATCGCAGGGCATAACGGAAGTGAGGAAGATAAGAGTATAGCGTGATGGACGCCGACTTAATACCGGCACCATTATCCTCACGTTTGGACTCCCTGTCCTACCCACTTCTGTAAAAATAGGATTCCTTCGAGTGAAGGTTGATGTTTATATTCCGAATCCTCTGAGGTGTTTTAAGTGCCAAAGATATGGACACCACAGAATGGCCTGTAAGGGAGAGCTTACATGCGCCAAATGTGGTACAACAGGTCATGAGGATAAGGAGTGTAGACAGAAACCGCACTGCGTAAACTGCGATGGAGACCATGGATCTTTCTCTCGTGACTGTCCCTTGTGGAAAAAGGAGAAAGACATCCAGACCATCAAAATAACGCAGGGAATATCCTTCCCAGAGGCTAGGAAAGTCGTAGAGCAGAGAGGTAGCACTCCTACCTCAGCGAGGTCATACTCTGATGTCGCTGGGGTTACGAAAAGTAGTGTTGCCTGTCAGACCGACATGACCTGGCCTCTCGGGGCCCTGCAACCAAGCCAAACGCCTAAACAGAAACACCCTGTATCTAAGGCTGTGTCTACCATGACAGTTGCTGACGCAACACAGTCAGAGGTAACACCAGCCACTAAAACTAGGCTACAAACAAAAAAGAGGGATACCCAATCACCTTCCTCAGTGATGGAGCCCCTAACATCTCAGACAGTGTCCACAAAAAGAAGTTCAAACAAAACTAAACAAACACATGTTGGATCTAAGCCAACAACCCCCCTAAACCAAAGAAAAAGACACTGTCTGACAGAGAAAAAAAGGGCGATAAAAACCCGATTATTGCCCCAAACAAATATAACGTCTTGGAGGATATTCTGGATGGGTCCTCCATGGACTACGATGACCTGGACAATCCAGGTCATGCCCCATCGGGAACCCTTCCAGAATAAAATATTAATAAAAAATGTACCAGTCTATAATAAATTGGAATTGTAGAGGATTTAGAAAAAATATAGATGAAATTAAAATGCTAATGCGGAACTATGACCCCATTGCATTCTGCTGCCAAGAAACATACATGAAAAGTCCAAGCGTTATTAAATTTAGGAAATACTCCTCATACCATATAGCTTCCGGAGGAGTCACCATCATGATAAAAAAATCCATCCCCCACAGACAAATTAGTTTAAATACCAATCTGCAGGCAGTTGCTGTGACGTTGTCACTCCACAAGACCATGACATTGTGTTCGATATATATACCACCAAGCTACCCACTTGGTGGAAATGAACTGAATGAATTAATGAGCCAGCTTCCTTCCCCTTTCATTTTAATTGGCGACATGAATGCCCACAGCACTATATGGGGGAATACACAAAATAACAATAAGGGCAACACATTAGAAAAGTTCATTGAACACAATGAGCTGTGCTTGTGGAATGATAACACACATACATATATCCATCCAGCAACCGGGTCATCATCTGCCATAGACTTGTCCCTGTGCAGCCCATCATTATTTCTTGATTTTGAATGGTCTGTACATGAGGATCTCTGTGGCAGTGACCACTTTCCAACATTCCTGCATTATAAAAACAAGGCAGCACTTTTAAATATACCAAAATGGAGTTTTAAGAAAGCAGACTGGTACAACTTTAAATTTAAATGTAGCCAAGAAATAAATAGAAATACCTTCAAGACTATCAAAGAAAACCGCTGTGAACTCTTTACATCAGTGCTACATTTCATAGCGGAAATAACGATACCAAAATCCTCTACAGTTCCAAGAAAGCTCCACAAGCCCTGGTGGAATGGAGAATGCGAGGAAGCTCTGAAACAAAGAAAGAGAGCTTTAAACCATTTTAAAAGAAATCCCTCCCATGAAAATTTGACAAATTATAAAATCGAATATGCCAGGGCCCGTCGGGTCATTCGCAGAAACATGCGAAATTCTTGGAGGGAATATGTCTCCCAATTAAATAATAGAACTCCCGTGAATACAATATGGAAAATAATTAAGAAAATTTCGGGTAGGAAAACTACACCTCCAATAAAACAATTAGAAAAAAATGGGAGCATAATTTCAAACCCGAAAGAGATCGGGAATACGTTGGCAGAAACTATTGCACACAATTCATCGGCAGAAAACTACACAAACAAATTCAGGAGAAAAAAAATGACCCTTGAGCAGAATCCAATAAATTTCACATCAAAAAATGATGAAATTTATAATAAAAAATTATCAATAAGAGAATTACTGGATTCTCTCAAGAAGGCCCATGATACTGCCGTTGGACCTGATGATATTCACTACCAGATCTTAAAACAAATGCCCGAGAATTCATTAGAAGTCCTGCTCGATATTTACAATGATATCTGGAGTGGTGGTGACTTCCCTTCCCAGTGGAGAGAAGCCACCATCATCCCAATCCCCAAAGCAGGAAAAAATCTCTCGGATCCTGGTAATTACCGTCCAATTGCTCTCACAAGTTGTATTTGTAAAACTTTTGAGCGGATGGTAAATACCAGGTTAGTCAGGTATCTCGAATATCACGCCATTCTCACAGCCCATCAGAGTGGGTTTAGAAAACGTAGATCCACCACAGATCAACTAATTAAATTAGAAACAATAATAAGGGAGGGATTCATGAAGAGGCAACATACTGTGGGGATATTTTTCGATCTAGAGAAGGCATACGACACAACCTGGAAATATGGAATTCTATAAGACCTATATAATGCAGGGCTTCGTGGCAATATGCCAAAATTTATCTCCAAATTTTTGACTGGTAGAAACTTTACTGTCCGTGTTGGTAACACCCTCTCTGATTCATACCACCAACAAGAGGGTGTACCACAAGGAAGCATCCTATCGGTAACACTATTCAGCATGAAAATAAATAACATAGTTAAATGCTTGCTGAATGGTGTTAACTGTTCTTTATACGTAGATGACTTCCTGATAAGCTACCAGTAAAAAAATATGAATTCCATAGAAAGAATTCTCCAGTTGTGTCTCAATAAATTAGAAAATTGGGCTGATGAGAATGGCTTCAAATTCTCCAGGTCCAAAACAGTTTGTGTGCACTTCGCCAACAAAGAAAATGTCATCCAGACCCGACATTAAAACTATATGGGGTAGATATTCCCGTTTTAAAGGAAATTAAATTCCTCGGGGTAATATTCGACAGCAAGCTCTCCTTCATTCCACATATAATTATATGAAGGCTAAATGTAATAAATCTCTAACCTATTAAAAGTCGTTTCACGATTTGACTGGGGGCAGATCGAACACTCCTCCGTCTGTATAGAGCAGTCATTAGATCTCAACTAGATTACGGGTCGATTGTTTGGGGATCAGCTCGTAAATCATATATCAAAATACTAGACCCCATTCACCACCAAGGCTTGAGAATAGCCACAGGGGCATTTAGGACCTCCCCAGTGGAGAGTCTTTATGTTGAAACTAATGAGGAATCTCTTTACAGACGGAGAGAACGACTGTCTCTGCAATATGCACTACAGTTAGGTAGTTCTCCGGCAAATCCTATATTTGATATGACGTTCAATCCAAAACTCCAAGATAACTTCTTACTCAGACCGAAAACTATCCCAACTTTGGAATCAGAATTCGGTCTTTGAGAGAAGACTTGGAGATTGAACCATGTCAAATAGAAAATATACGCTTACCTCATATATCCCGATTTGGGATATGATGGAACTAACAATTTTGTATGGTCTGAGAGCGGGGAAGAAATCTGATGTTTGTCCATCGGAATTTCAGAGCCGCTTTCACATCATACAAAATAAATATGATGACCATCAGTTCATCTATACTGATGGTTCAAAAGAAGGCGATAGAGTAGGATGCGCTGTCGTTTGTGGTAGGCAGTGCGAAACGTCTGTCTGACGTGGCCTCCATATACACAGCAGAACTTAGAGCTATTTACCTTGCACTCCATCATGGTATTAGCTCTACTGGGGACAAACTTATTATATGTGTGGATTCTTTGTCCTGTCTACAGGCCATTGAAAACCTAGAAATAGAAAATCCACTCGTCCTCAGTATTTTAGAACTACATTCCACCTTTAAAACTCTAAAAAAGGATGTAGTATTCTGCTGGGTACCGAGCCATGTCGGTATTCGTGGCAATGAACTCGCCGATAAGGCTGCCAAAACTGCTCTAAAAGGTAGGAAGATCAACATTCCATTACCGTTCACTGACTTCCGACCTATCATAAAGCAATAGGTTAGAAAGCAGTGGTCAGATTTCTGGTCACTGCAATCTGAAAACAAATTGCATGCAGTGCAGCCTGCATTAGGATGTTCGATGTGGTCCTGTCGGGAAAGGCGTCGTGAGGAAATTGTGCTCTGCCGTTTACGGATCGGGCATTCTTTCCTCACCCACAGATACCTCTTGGCTGGAGAAGATCCACCAGAGTGTATCTCCTGCCAAGAACGCCTGACAGTCGATCACATCCTCCTTCATTGCTCGGAATACCACCACATCAGAGTAAACTACTACCATGCAGAGACTCGGAAAGAGCTGCTGGACAATATTACCCAGGACACAATTTTAAATTTCCTAAGAGAAGCTGGTCTTTTCTTTTTAATATAAATTGGTAACGTCTAGTCATCATCATTCCAAAGATAAATTGGTCTTCTTATTAATAGTAGTTATTTTAAGTTAGAACATCTAGTCAATGTTATAACTCTACCTTTTATTTCCTCTATAGAAGCAGGTCTTCTCTTTTATCAGAAATCTAGTCAAAACTAGTCATTATCTTCTATATTTCACATGTTATTTACCCTGTTGGACGATTAAGAATCTAATTTTATCTTTTTAACAAGTTTATACACCTATACACCAATGTATATTTACTATTTATACTTAACAATTTACATCCTAGCTTATACAAACATTTTATCAATGGCAGTAATCCGGCTTTTTAACTTTTTATAAAGATTCGCTAAACGGTTTTATTTCAAAACGTCCTAGGACACTGAATGGCCTAAATTGTGCCGATGTCTCGTTAAACAACATCCACCCATCCAGCCATCCAAATAGGTGACAACCAGGCGTATCTACACCAAAAGTTCAACAAGTACAAGTAACGTTCGACATTCTATGCAACCTAATTAAGACTTGAATAGGTCTAAACCGGTCGTTCCTGTTCTGTTTAATGGTGTTGTATCGTTGCTACTAGTAATGATAAGAATTTATTCAGATTTATGCCTATATTATTCATATATTATTCATACTGTGTACTACTATTTACTTTTCCATTTTAGGCTTAATCTTTATTGGTGAATGTTTGGCCGTGGTGTTCAGCACAAAGTCTGGTTTTATTTCTTCGAGATTTTCTTATTTAGATTATCCTCTTGTGGGTTATTTTAGTAATTTGGATTTTTATTTTATTTTTTTTCTAATTATAACGGTAATTAAATTATACATGTAATTAAATATATTTTTAACCAGTTTGGAGTTATAATTTTTGTTTGAATAAAAGAATAACACTTGTGCCGTTGTCGTATTTCTGTTGTATAATAACTAAATAGAGGCTGCTGTTGTGATGGTCCTCACCGACCATATGGCAAACATACCATCATGAGCTCCTATTAGGGAAAAACATGGAGATCCATAGCTATTTATATAATGTATCCTGGAAGTCATCTAGTGTTGATTAGCATTTTATCGCAATACATTTACAATATCAGTACTTGTTTTGTCTTTCGTTTGCAAGTTTTGAATATGTTGATATATTACCCCAAAACAAGATTATTTGTATACAATTAGAAACTGTACCAACGTGTTTTGGCACAGTTCAGTAGGTTAATACGGGCAATACGACGGAACATATACCGTCCTATAGTAAGTCGCTTCCATAGTTACACAAAACACGAGCCAAACTGTCAGCCCGTAGATATCACGATTACACATCGAACAGCGTATGTAACTCTACCAACAGTAGACGGTTCACTAACTGCGCAAATAGAAAATGTCATCACGTTTTGTCGTTTATCATGAATTATTGGTATATTGCTCATCGCAAAAGACACGCACCACAGAATAATTTTTTGTTCCAGTATAGACTTGGGTAGACCACGCGCCATTCTTAGAGTATTGATTCTAATTTATTGTAAACTGTGGCTGTTCCATATGTTATCTAACTTGGCATATTTTCATAATGTCGCGACCGGTTCAATCTCCAAATGGTGATCATGATCGAAGCTACCCACACACTCACTCACCCACCCAACCACCCACCCACTCACCTACCCACCCACTCACCCACTGTACCGGGAGAGTATACCTTTGTATACTACTTGAATTATTTAATCAGTACAGTTTATATTCTGGTATATATACTTAATAATAAAAAAATTCATGGCAAATGGTCTTTACATATACATGAACATATTTCATTCCAAATCATCATCCGAATCGCACAGTCCATCCCCATTGGTTTTTTTGTTTGTAAATTCTTCCTCCGCTGGAAGATGTATCTAGTTCCATCACTTGACATATCCTATGTGGTACTTGATCGCCATCAAACCACTTGATTTGATAAGACCCGTCGATCACGATCCAGATGTACTCTGGGGTTGCTGGGAGGTGCATTCTTCCAGAAATATACCATCTAGTTCACTCGTAGAATAAGATTCTTCAAAACAGCCTTGCACCGTGGCATACTACAATGATTGATAACTTTGATTTTCTCCAATGGGTAGTCGTTTCCTTTAGGAGCATAATGCTATCGAAAATAGGCATGTCGTACATCATCCACATTGTTTGTGGGATGTAATGGAAAGCTCATATGAACAAACATTTCCAACCCGGCGAACACTTCATTTGAGAGATCAGTGGTAGGCCCAAAGCACCGAAAACATCCACATTGGCGCTCTTCTTCATCAAGTTGAAAGGCATCTAGTCATCATCATTCCAAAGATAATAATAATAATAATAATAATGTATATTTAATAAAGCGCCCTTACTAGCAGGAGCCATTCAAAGGCGCTGTACAAATAATATGTAATTTAATAATACCCCAAATAATGTCTGTAAAAACCCTGTAATGATTTAAAAGATAATAATTATTTATCTGTGAAAGCGACCTTAAATAGGTGTGTTTTTAGAAGAGACTTAAAATTTCCAAGAGACGACGAATTTCTAATTTTAATTTTCCACAAATTGGGGGCTGCAACACTAAACCACAATCACCATATGACTTAAGCCGAACACGGGCACCTGCAATAGTATCTGACTGGATGACCTGAGTTTTCGGGATGACTTTCTAATGGAAACCAGTTCACACAGGTATTCTGGTGCCATATCATTAATAGATTTATAAGTTATTAACAGAATTTTAAAAATGGATACGCTGTCTAACAGGTAGCCAATGTATTTTTTGAAGAATTGGGGTAATATGATCATATTTTCTAGTTTTTTTACAATGTAGCTGCACTATTCTGAATTCGCTGGGGCGATTAATGTTATAATCAGATATGCCATAAACAGGGAGTTACAATAGTCTATAGAGATGTAACAAAGGCATGAACTAAAATTAAAAGTGATTCTTGTGTCAAGAATGTTTTTAAACAGTGGATGTTCTTAAGATGGTGGTAGGCAGCTCGGCATACTGATGTGACATGTTCATGCATGTTAATACATTGGTAAAAAAATAACCCCTAGATTTTTTACTGACCCATTGGGGGTAATCAAAGGTTGACCCATCTGTAATGCTGGTGTCTTTGGGGAATTTAACACAATGTGGTGATGCCAAATATAAAATATTTGTTTTATTATCATTTATTTTTTAGAAGTTTTTGGAGTCACCCATAGCCGGATATCGGCAATACAATGTTCTAAATTCTTCAAGGAAGAGGAGAAATTTAACTCATTGTCAGGATCCAGTGATATATAAAACTGTGTGTCATCAGCATACAAGTGATATTTAATCCCATATCGCTGCGCAATGATCCCAAGAGGACGGGTATACATTGTGAAAACCAGAGGACCAAGAACTGAACCCTGTGGTACACCAGATAACAAAAACTGAATGTCAGATAAAATACCATGAACAGACACTTCCCCTGGGAGGGGTTGTTCCAGATAGGATCTAAACCATTCAAGTACTCTACCTGACAGACCAAACATGTCTTTTAACCTAAAAAAAGTACATTTTGGTCAACTGTATCAAATGCACAGACAGGTCCAGAAGAACAAGTATTACTGGCTTACCTTGTCAATTGACATCATAATTAAATTTTTTACTCGAACCAAGGCTGTTTCAGTGCTGTGAAACCCCTTTTATAGGCAGACTGTAGTGATTCATTTAAAGGGTTTTTATTGATTAAATATTTGTTTAGATGGAAAGCAACTGCCTTTTTTTATAACTTTAGATAAAAAAGTAAGATTTGAAACAGGTCTGTAATTGTTTAGAATATTACAGTCCAGAGTGTGGTTTTTTATTAATGGTTTTACAAAGGGGAGCTTTCATGGATCTTGGGAAAAAAACCCAGAGATAATGATTTATTAACTATATTTGTAATTGGGTTTATCAGAACATCCAGACAATCTTTCACAAGCCATGTAGGCATAGGGTCAACTGCACAGAAAAACATTAGATGACTTTTTCAGCAACTGTCTGATATGTTTTAAAACTAAATGTATCCATCATGGATATGCAGGACTCTTTTACCAATGGTTACCCCGTGATAAGGTGCTTGGGCTGGAACCCACTATGTATATTTAATTTTTTTTGACAGAAGAAGTTATTAAAACAATGGGCCATATCTTTATCTGAGTTGATATTATTTGGGAGGACAGTTTGACTTTTATTTTAATACTTTATTCACAACACTGAAAACAGTCCTTTGATTTCCCTTGGATGCTTTAAAATTTTTTTTTATAATTCGGGTTTAGCAGAGGCAAAGGGGATTTTTAACAAGAATTTTACTGACCCTTTAACATTTCAAAATGAACACACAAACTGGTCCCGGTCCACAGACGCTCACAATACCTTCTTTTCTCTTTGCAGCCTGTATGTTCTTATTATACCATGGAAGCATTGGTCTGCTTGGCATTTCCTTTGTCCTTAAAGGTGCATGTTGATCTACAATGTTTCTCAATGTATTATCATAGAGATCCACCAGATGATCCACATCATCCGGTGGATCCAATACCAGAGAAGAGACTGCAGATCAGCAAGAAAAGCCTCCTTGTCAATTGACTTGTATCTTCTATATGAAATATCTTTAGATGAAACAGATTGTTTCTGTAAAGATACATTAATGTCAACAAGGAAATGATCAGACAGCATGGAAGACACAGACCCCCACCTTTTAACAAATTGTCATCATCACGGGGGATGACAAGATCCAAGATGTGACCATGTTTGTGTGTTCTTTCTTGGACATGCTGCCTGAGATTGGCAGATCTAAGAATGTCAGCCCCGTTGTTTGGTATCTGCATTCCTCTAGCAATCCCAATGTATATTGAAATCACCCCAAAATCAACAGATGACCACTGTTGGTAGCAAAAAGTCAACAAATTCCGAAAATTCCTTGAAGAAAACTGCTGCTTTCAGGCCATTTTTCTTAGTGGGGTGTAATGGGGAGATAATAGTAACGAACACTTATCCCCCCAGATATAAAAGTCAGTTGGTAATTTTCAAAAGACTTAGCCTGAAAACGTAAATGGGTTTCACACTTCAAAGAATCACGGAGAAGAATGCCGACTCCCCCACCTTTTTTGTGAATCCGAGCTGCATGGTGGAATGAATATCCCGCTGGAGTCACATCACCAACAATCTTCTGGTCTGAAACATTACCAGTCAGCCAAGTCTCTGTTATGACAAGAGCATCAAGATCCATATCCTTAACAACATCAGATATTTCATCAGATTTATTACAGATCGACTGACAGTTAATAAGACCAATACTTACATTTTGTACAGCTGTGCCATTATATGGTGTTATTGGCACAGTGATCAAATTACTGGCATCAGACCCAATCTGCTTTGGATGTTTTCCACTACATGGGCGCATCGCTAAACAAATGGTATTATCACCATTGGGTCGTAATGCAAGCAACTGATCTCTACTATAATTCATTATAATTATAGAAATAAAATAAGTGAAAAATTTAAATAAAAAATAAAATAAAACAAAACATACACAAGCAAAAACCGAGTTCTTATGGGAAACACTGGAGCGGGCGATAATATAGGGCGTCAAATGAGCAGTTAAAAAGAAAATACAAGAAATACAAAATAACTAAATATAATCAATTTATATTAATCTAAATTAAATCTATATTAGTTGATCTTTTCTTATTAATACTAGTTATTTTAAGTTAGAACATCTAGTCAATGTTATAACGCTACCTTTTATTTCCTCTATAGAAGCAGGTCTTCTCTTTTATCAGAAATCTAGTCAAAACTAGTCATTATCTTCTATATTTCACATTTACCCTGTTGGACGATTAAGAATCTGATTTTATCTGTTTAACAAGTTTATACACCTATACACCGATGTATATTTACCATTTATACTTAACAATTTACACCCTAGCTTATACAAACATTTTATCAATACTAGTAATCCGGCTTTTTAACTTTTTATAAAGATTCGCTAAAACGGTTTTATTTAGAAACGTTCTAGGACACTGAATGGCCTAAATTGTGCCGATGTGTCGTTAAACAACATTCATCCATCCACAACATTAATTATTTACGTTACTTTATTTTTAATACATTTTCTATATTTGTATTGTATATTTTTAGATGAAGATTTAGATAGACAAGCTATGTTGGATTTAACAAAGCAAGGACGTCTTTGTTAAATGTTAATTGGTTAGTCTTTATTTAATGTATTTCTAAATATGTTTAAAGGGTACATGTCACATGCATGTATATGTGTATTTAGATAAGAGTTATTCAATTTAAAAGTAAAGGCGGTTGACAAGAATTACCCCAAAGCAATCATTCACTTAAATAATATTTGTATTTTAAAATTCTTGAAATTACTGTTTAATATTTGCAGAACTAGACAAAAGGTCTGTGCTGGTTCCATCGTTATTTAAGGAAAACAAGGATCATTTAAATTTCTTATTGCGTTATTACAGACATATTATTTGGGGCATCGCTGTGCAACGCCTTTGAATGGCTCCTGCTAATAAGGGCGCTTCATTAAATAAACAGTATTATTATTATTATTATTAATATTGTTGTTGTTATTCTTGTTGTTGTTGTTTATTAACCCGTAGCCGAATGTTTGACCAAATGTATTATAATTTGTCTTTGATTTTTCCTTTAAATTTAAATTAATGACTACTTGGTGGCCGACTCAAAATCTCTTCTAGAACGCTTTCTGATGTATTTTCCTCAGAGATATATTGGCAGATAAATTAATTCTATTTCGTCTGAGCTCTTACGCTATCATTGTTTTGCCTGAATAATCGTCCGAATTATTTGGTTTTACAGAGATACTGTGATATCTGATGTACTTTACGAGACCCCAATTAATGTTTGATCACGTTTCGTTTTCTATCTTTCAGTGAGGATCACATGATATGAGAACTGCCATCAATATTCTGGGATTGAAATGTGTCCGTCTGATGTTCGCTTTAAGACTTTTAATTAACAAACAGACTCCTGCCCGTCCATCTCCCCTGCTTCATTTCTTTTGGCGTTTCTTTCACATCCTCTGCCAATGTCTTCAATCGTAACTGACGCTTTGTCACCATCTCAGCGAGATATACGATGTCTGACTTTTTCGGAATCATTGACTAATTCTATAAAAATCTACATCAGTGCCATCCTACAAACAGTAAGTGATGGAGAACCTATTTAGACCGGGAAGATGTTTACGATGTGTACTGTTCTGTCCTTTTACAGCTGTGTTAGCCTGCTTGCTTTGTACCTTCACGATTGTTGTCCATCATTCGATTTTAACCCCTTCTTCCACATCATAATCTTTTCCATTTCTTAGCATTCAATCACCGCCTCTAATCCTTTTCTTTTCTCTCTGGCACATGACTCCCTTTTCCTGTAAATTTCCTTTCTAGTGGTCAGAGCTAGTAACACGACAACGTGTTATCTTGTACGAACTTCTTTCTGCCCATGACTAGTCTTAAGCTCAATGAAGTGGCCGTAAACCATCAATCATCATCTTTTCTTTCAGTGGCACATACTCAGGTACAGGGTTATTTCGTCCAATGAACAAGAGCCTGCCAATGGAAAAATCTTTATCCAGGATAAATACTAAACGTTCCATTGTGTCTACTATATATAATTATATATATGGCTTAGAAACTAACATGAAAATGTTTGTCTAATACCGGGCCAATAACACTCAAATGATAAAGATCCTTCTGGATTTCCCAGTTTCGGCTTAATTTTCAACATGAAGAACCCTTGCCACACATAACTAACTATTTAATCCCTTATAATAATGAAACGCGTACAGATGTGTAAAAATAAGTGTCTTCTTTCGAGGACACATATATTTTTGTTCATATCTGTAAATGACTGGTCATGATCGATGTCAAGGAGTGAGACATACCCATCTGTTTGAATGTTCACAAATACAGTAGATCACATAAAGGAATCTAAAGAAGAATCTTGCTGAAGTGTCAATCCTGGGGTCTATTTTGAATGTTGATTGGCGCTCGCAAAAAAAAAAGATTTATACAAAGACAATTCTAATTTTGAGCTTTAAGCTTCTATAAGCATAGATCAACATGTAGTAGTAGACCTTGTATACAATTCCTAGACGTGTAACAGATCCACAGTCTCCTGTTCCGGTATTATTGTTTTGTTTCTTAACTGAGGAAGGTCATGTGACGATTTGGGGGAAGGAGGAGAAAAGATAATCACGTAATCAAATTTACTCGATCTTTGATTGAAAAGTGGACATGAAGGAAGACAATCTTATTGTTGATGTTTTTAACATAACCGTTTTAGTGAAGATACATTTACTTACATTACAATGTATTACACTATGTAAGTAATGAAGGATATCAGAAATAAAATACATTACACAGGTATCATGTGATCGTTTTACCCTTCATATTCTTATATATATATATATATATATATATATATATATATATATATATATATATATATATATATATATATATATGGGATGAGAATTATATATGTTGAAAATCATGTTCTTCTATTATTTGTTATGAGACGACTGACCTTCATACGACAGAAAATCAAGTTTCAATTCACCCGAAATGTGGTACAACAAACGACATATTACGAATTCCCTTAAAATTAAATCAAGATTCCTATTTTACTATTAACTATTAAGGGACTCTATCAAAGTACTGCACATAAATCATTCGTTTAAAGCCCCAGCAAATATTTATCTGCTCGCTACTATTGTGTGGTTTAATGGGTAATAATTTCATTTTACAGATGATGCCCTCATGCTGTAACGTCCAGATGTCGGCAGAATCATTTGTAAAAGAAAACTAAATTATGTTCTCACGATTCTTCTCCAGAAACAACAAACATTTTCATTAAAAGTGTGTTTTATCACTTGTTATTCATTGTAGTAATGCCAACATTAAATTTCAGAACCTTTTTGTCGAGTAGATAGTGGGAAAAAACCGAGTGAATATTAAAACATCTAATACGGAGTATTAAATTAAAACAAATTAAAACTCCAAAGCAAATCTCACTTTCTATATTTTCGGCAATTTCACCTATTTTTGTAATCAGAAATGACATACTTATCTTGATCAATTGTACGTATGTTACTATATCTTGCGTGTAAATGTGTAAATCACCGTGACTCTTATTTTATCGACCATTCCCTTGTCTAAATGAATATCTTGGCTATTTGCTGTATAATGGCTACTTGGGTGGAACTTTGTCAAAAGAAGGGGCCCCACAGAGTCGTAAACAATAATACTCGGCCACAACGCATTATTGTTTTCAAAACGTGTTTCAGATATGAACTCGATTTTCAAGGATACAGACACCTAGGTCACAGAGGTCATAAATAGTTTGTATAATTATGACTGGTCATACGTGTAGATATGGCTATTTTACCATTGTATTACAAACGCCGGTAGTTATTGTCAAATTATTTAGTTGTACAAAGGGTAACTTGGTAATCAGAATTAAATTAAGGTGGCTTTATTAGGCGGGTTATCGAATTAATTAAATATATATATATATATATATATATATATATATATATATATATATATATATATATATATATATATATATATATATATATATATATATATGACGTTCGATTCCATACGCCAGTGCTACTTGAGGTATTCCAAAGGTTAGAGTTCAGTTCACACTCGTATTTATGGGATTTATGGGATTTATTTCCCTTGTCGGGTGCCCTTTGCCATATGCCTCATATGTTTCCAGTCCCAAGGTCAAACATCTCGAACCAACCCAACTCATAAGGGTTGTTTATTCGACATGTCGGAACTGTAAAGAATAACAACATATACCAGGTCAAATCATTATAATAATTAAGGATAATAATAATAATAATAATAATGACCAAAATGGATCGCATCTCAAATGAGGGAGACCCATCTGGTCTATAATTCACTGCTTCACTACGAGGACGAATTCAAAACAAATTTACAATAGATGCCATATTCGGCAGAGAAAACTTGTCTAGTTGTCTGAAACCTTTCTCCTATTATTATGGTGTCACAGCCGGGATTCGAAACTCCGATCTCCCGCACAACATGACCATCTCTGTTATATGACATATCTGATTATGACATTAATCGCCTTCAGCGAATTCAGAATAGTGCAACTCGCAAAGTGACAAATACTCGATAATATGGTAATATCGCCTCAACTCTTCAAAATCTATATTGGCTACCTGTTAGACAGCGTATCCATTTCAAGATTGTATTAATAACTTATAAATCTATTAATGATATTGCAGGTGCCAGTGTCTCGGCTCGAGTCATATTGTGATTGTGCGTTTAGTGTTACAGCCCCCCACTTTGTGAAACAGGTTGCCGGCAGATATTAGAAATGTGTCGTCTCTTAGGTGTGTTTTTAGAACAGATTTAAAATTTTTGTTCTAGGTGCTTTCACCGATAAATAATTATTATCTTTTAAATAATTACAGGGGTTTTACAGACATTATTTGAGGTATTATTACAATACGTATTATTTGTACAGCGCCGTTGAATGGCTTCTGCTAGTAAGGGCGCTTTATTAAATATACATTATTATTATTATGACTATGACCCATGAAGCCACAGAGGTGATGTTTATAAGTTATATGAATTTTTATTTGAACTGGCGATGTCATTCTTCGTAAGAAGCGATGATCAAGTTGTGAAAAAACACCAGCTGACAAATCGACCCGCCGCGAAGGATATGAAACCGCAGATCGTAAGAGAAAGTTTACTTAAATGTTAAAAAGATAGACACGGCTCCGGTTAGAAATGCGAACGAAAACGGACGGAGCTCGTAAGACTGATAAACATCGTATTGAGAAACTCCGACAAGAAACATCAACTTGATGAGAAATAACACATTACCAAAGGTAATCAGTACTCGAATCATTGTCTCGGAGCCGGATCAATACAGAACAATAACTGTCTCGGACTCGACGATACAGCTAATGGTCGTCTTATCCGGGTCACTTTCTCATTATGTACATCTTCGGTAATGCTGTTTAATACGAAAGAAGTGTTGAATGGTGGAGACAGTGACTGAAGATGATTTGGGATAGGTGGATATGTTGATGGAAGATAATGGTGATGATAAATAGTAATATTAATAATAATAATGTTGATATACCTTTGCTTGCATGGGTCATTTAAATGCGCCTTACAGTAATACCGTAAATAAGATGTATGGAAACACGACGAGATATTTCAACAATCAACATAATGTTTTTCGATGAAATCAACCTTGAACGGGTGATGTTTTAATAAGAGATTTACACTTTTTAAGAGACCTAGCACTTCTAAGCTTAGCCGATAATGTCGAGGAATCACCGGTCCCGTGTTATTGCTCGAAGTTCTTTCCAGCACCGAATTAAAACTCGACAGGTTTGTTTCAATATTTATTAAACTGTACAAATAACGAAGAAGATAGAATACCACACGTAAACAATGGCTACAAATATCATATCGCATCATTATCGTTAATGGAGTACATGGTCTATAAGCTCCACGTGAGTTCGATCCGATTTTTGTGGAATTTCTACAGCGAGAGTTTGACGAATTTATGAAGCTCTGAAGACGAAATGGTTGTATATCTATAAAGCTCCATGTGGTTAATCTCATCTTATCATAAGATGATACATTTAGTTATAAATATAACACTCGCACGTAAAAACGAATATCTGAAATAAATTTCTTTTGTAATATAGTTTCTTGTCTCAACAAACGAACACACCCAACGATATATATATATATATATATATATATATATATATCCTTGATTGTAAAACGATTCTATAAATGGGTACCTTGTTCATAGCTATCGTAGTGTTTGAAAAACAATGCTGACCGACTATTTTTAGCCAGGTATATTATTTGTTTTATGGATTAGATACCTCTACCATAGTAACACGCTATCGAACTCGATCAAAACAAGAACGCTTCATCGATAAACGTGCGTAATAACGGTTGGATATAATTGGAAACGGGAGAGTCCGTACTTGATTCTACTACGACCCATAGAAAGTAATCGGTTTACAACATTCCAGTCCCATCGTGTAGTGCTGCGTTTTATGTCGTTTGTTACGAACATCTTGGCGACTTCATCAAGCTACCAATAGCCGAAAGCCGACAAAATAGTTAGGTTACACTTCTGACATGCAACACGCAGCAAATAAACGATAATCGACCATTATTATTAACGCAATCCTTTGAAACGGGTCGAAATCGAACAAAATTCAGGAATATTGTCTTGGGTATATATATATATATATATATATATAGATAGATAGTGGGAAAGTCGGCAGATGGATCCCAGTCTGTCTCTGTTGATCCACGTTTACGCAAATACACCAATCAATGTCCTCGTACGGTTCACTTTGTTATCGCAAAATGCTTGTGTCTATGTTGGCACCGACTAACATTACTGTGGTTTTACATTTTAGAATTTAATGAGGGAGTTGCCAGATGAGTTCCGTTTGGTAAAACGACAGCGTCAATGGTCCCCCCCCCAGCTAGTCATACATCTAATAATGTGTTTGTTTCAAAATATACGTGCTCCGTCCTCAGTTAGCTTTCACAACATCCATATCCTTGCTCTGGAAAGCCTGCAGTTGTTTGGATTCGTGTCTAGAACAAACTATTTAAATGTTGAAGCTCGTATCCAATGTATGGTGTACTGACCGAAAAACTCTCGCGGTTGAGGGACACAAATGTGCATTTATGCCTTTACAGTGTTACGGAGCAGGTCAGATATTACTTTAATCCCACAACAGCTTATCCCAGTCTAGACAGTCACCTTGAATATATTCTGATGAGGTTGCTGACGTTTTCTGATTTTTCTAGACAATTACCACAAAGTCAACAGATACCCAGACAGCGATGCAAAAATTAGCCCCAAAACGGCAACAACAACAAAAAGACCTGAAGCAAAGAACGCCACTGCATTGTAGAAGAGGGAGAGTATCTATTGTTAAGGTGTGCTGTGGTATTCTGCTGGAATGATTGATTTCGTATCACTTGAACAGATCACAATACATGATCATCTGAATAGGGTCTAACTATTATCTATGTATCGGCTGACTATCGGAATGTAATTATCTGGTGTTTAGAAACGAATCGCAGAAAAACGGATATGAAGTTGTACTGATTATAGCTTAGGCCATCTCGACCCGAGAAACGTGCATCTTTGTCGGATAAAGTAATCGAGCTATCATAGATTACAAATTGCCCATTTCTAAGCGTTTTAGCACTTAACCTATGATAGCTCGATTACACTTAATCCTGTTACAAGACATCTTATTGTGTGCCTTCAAGTAAAAATGTTGAGAATTAATTCCCCGCTTCACATAACACGCACGCACGCACGCACGCAGGCACGCACAAAATTAAAGGTTTTGTCCTGATTTACATATCGTGGCCGGGATATGTTTTCTCATTTTCCATAAAAAACATCAAATGTTGACGTATCAACTGCCGAAGGACTGCCCCACATGACGAGACCGCATTTACCATAACCTGGTCTTGATGTGTCCGGCTCATAAGACCATCCATCACAGTGTATGCTTCGTGTACACAATAGAGCGCACATCATTTTGTTGACATTTGGTACAACTTCTGCGATGTTTGGTTTGTCGCAGAAATAAAGGGGTCCGCGTAGTTTATAGAGAACGTCGTGACTACCTTGGTAATCCTGACTTCTTCCTATAAAAACCAAACAAAATATGACACATACATAACGCAGTTACCAGTGGTGTTAATATGAAATCTGTTTTCTTCAACACAAAATATAATAATAAAAATATATAATAATAATAATAATAATAATATACAAAATTTATATAGCGCCATATATAACCTGTAAGAAGGTTACTCTAAGGCATATATTAATCATGTTATCATTCTTTTGAATCTAACTTTTCAATCGGCCTTTGATTAGTCTTTTTTTTTTGGGGGGGGGGGGAGGGGGTATATCATTAATCGATGTGTATACAAACTATTATTACTATTATTATTGTTATTATTATTATTATTACATTTATTATTATTATCAATTTTGAACGCCTATCGGACGTGTAAGTTTTCTAGTTGTTTATTTGCACAGTTTTACAAGACTCCTCAGTCTGGTATCACTCCGGTTGTTCGATCCAGGTTGTTAAGCCTAATAATACAGCACATTTCTTGCTCGCCTTACTGCGCCTATACGTTTTATTCGGTTCCAGTCATAAACGGTACATATTTAATACACCGTTGTGTAGGAGAAATGTTGACCCCTTTGCGAAGGGCAATAAGATTAAGATGATTATGATATTAATTAATGTTTTACGGCCACTTTTGTGCACATGGTAGGCTAAATGGGCCGCGCGACCTGCAAAGGTGATGAAGCGAAGTCGAAGAAACACCCTTTAGATATGTCCACGCCGAGGTTCGAACTCGGGTGGTAGTGAACCGTTATCCATCACGCAGATAACCCACGGATGAGCCCTTCGAAGGTCATTAAGAAATAGAAAGTTTGTTTAGCCTAAGAAGAATTGCGTGCTTAAAAACCCTATTGTTAGAAAATACCTCTTTTTAGTCGTTGAGTCATGATGCGGCTGTCACTGATAAGACACCGAAAACATGGTTGTTAATGGCCGTTCAGTGTTCCAAGCTTCGGTCTGTCAGCCCGGTGAATATTCATCAAATCGTACACGACGGTTTTCAAGCCAACTTCAACCGAGATAAATGGCGTGCGGCGGTTTTCAAGACAACTTCAGCCGAGATAAATGGCGTGCGGGGGTTTTCAAGCCAACTTCAGCCGAGATAAATGGCGTGCGGCGGTTTTCAAGACAACTTCAGCCGAGATAAATGGCGTGCGGGGGTTTTCAACCCAACTTCAGCCGAGATAAATGGCGTGCGGCGGTTTTCAAGCCAACTTCAGCCGAGATAAATGGCGTGCGGCGGTTTTCAAGCGAACTTCAGCCGAGATAAATGGCGTGCGGTTTGAACGAAGATAATTACCCTCGTTATTGACAAACTTTTCAAGAACTGCCATTATCTCGCAAAACGGAATCGACCATTGACCTGCACGCCCGCCGATTTGATAGCAAACATGTCCCAACTTCCGCTGGGGGAAAAGGTGAAAGCGGACTGTTAAAATCTGGCTTATAATAGTGGTTAATTCTTGTTGTGTCGTTGGCTGCAAAAGCAGTTGAAGTAATACAAAGTAATATATTTTCATCGGTAAGGAACACATTTTTAAAAGCTGTTAAAGCGTTTGGTTGAGGAAAATGAAGCTTAACTAGCTATTATTATATTTAGCCTATTCGACAACCCCCGGCCCGTCTCTGGCGTTTGATCCCGACTAGATCTACAGACTTGCATAAAACCACATTTACATATTTGATGGCATATAATAGGACAGGAATAATACAGGTTCTCTGCATAGAAAGAATTATAATGCACACATCACAATAAATGTTCGTATTCACAGGTTGAAAACTCGAAGCGCAGCCGCTTCAGCGTTGCTTTTTGTCCCTTAGTGCCCGGTCTAGTTTTCTGTTAGGTCAATGGAATAGACCATTCACCGATTACATATGGCTGTACGCAAATTAGATGAAGCGAAAATGCCGAATATAAGAATATAATTTGCAGTAAAAAACAGACTGAAAGCTATTATTCGAATTTTCTGTGAATTGATTAAACTGTGCACAAAATATAAGTATTTTACACTATGTAAGATGGCTCAGAAATGCTCCACCGGAAGCCATCCAATCTTTGAAATTCAAAAGTCCAACTGCTTGCTACTGTCGAGTGCCAGCTGTTACGCTCAAACGTTATTGGACTGACTGACCAGTAACATTTTTGACTGCATTAGAAGCAGCCCTGTTATTCTTAGTATTGTTGTTATTGTTATGATTGTTGTTAATATTGATCATGCTACTGCTGCAACTATTACTACCTCCTCTACTGATGCTGTTGCTACTCCTACTACTAATATTACTACTACTCTTACCACTACTATTACCACTATTACTACTACTGTAACCACCACCACCATACTACTACTACTACTAAGATTACTACCACTACTGCTACTATTACTATTAATACTAGTATTACTATTCTAATTTTTTTAATTACTACTATTACTATTACTACTACTATTAACACAATATATCATTATCTGTCTGCTGGTTGAGACAACAACAATGTTAACAACTACATATGATTGCCGTATCAGTAAATTATAAGGATGTAATTTAATGTACCTCGGAACTCCTGCAAAGTGACGTTAGCAATTGGCTTTCCTTGGAGTGATGTCGGATGAGAACAGGTAACGCCATCTACGTAAAGTTTTCCCATTTCAGTGGCTACTTTGATGGAGAGTAATTTCTCATCGCAAGTAATGGGATTACCCGACAGCCTGTAAAGAGCATAAGATATCCAACCCGTAGAGGTTTCATTTAGTAAGTGTCTCTCCCGAATCGCATGAAGGACAAACAAAAACAAACAAACAACTAAGAACAGAAGCGTTCTAAATATAGCTAAAAAGGAACATTTTCCAATTGTTGTTAAATCGTTGTCGACGTATGTGTAAAGATAAGAGAAACCGTAGATAAAATTAAATGATATCCGAGGTTATTAACAGTATGTCCATCATTTGGGGTATGCAATATCATTACAGAGCAGGATATATATATATATATATATATATATATATATATATATTATATATGTGTGTATGTGTGTATGTACCTCCGCTCTGGTCTTTTCGGGTGAGTGCCCTCGCCCGTGGGTGTGTGTATGTGTGTTTCGTGGGCCCTGCGGTAGATGATTGGACTCAGACACGAACAGTCCGAGGTGCGACGCTTATTAACCAATATAAATAATCCAGTTAAATAACTGGAATATATTACATTTTAATATTATTATACTTTGGACAAGACGATATAAGCAGAAACGAGGTATAGATTATTCATCTACGACAAAATTAATATACTGTGGTGGGAACGTTTTTCAAAACATCAATTCAAACTTTCTCACTACTGTGCTAAACGAACAACTTCTGTACTCACATTAATGTTGAAATCGGTGAGAGGCACACGTCCGGAATGGAGCGTATACGATTAAACTCCAGTGAAAGTACCGCCAGTTGTTGATTATGGAGGAAGAAGTCATCCGGAATGGCTGTGATGTTGTTGGTCATCAGTGATAGGTAATTGATCATGGGATTCGCCTCCATCACCGGTGGTACCTCCATAAGGCCAGCTTGGTCCATGTTGAGAAACTCGAGATGAGGCATAGCCTTCAGCGACTCCAAGCCGACATAACTGATGGCCTGCTGGCCTGCGTCCAAACGTCGAACATCGGCACCCAATAATGGGAGCAGGGGTATATCGCTCATAATGTTACCGTTTATGTGCAAGAATCTCAAATTGGGAATGTATACATCTGGAAGATTTCTCAGGCGATTATTCGATAGCTGCAATAACTCCAGCTGATCTAAAGAAGATAACAGGTCGGCAGATATCTGGGTGATGTTGTTGTTGCCCAGGAAAAGATATTTCAAACTGGCGCTGGCGTTCGTCAGATCGGGAAATGCCGTCAGCGCGTTATAGGTCAGCGTCAAGTCGGTGACTAGGTCCAAGCGCGGGAAGCTGGTGAAGTCCTGGATGGCGTTATTCCTTAGATTGACCACTATCGCATCCGTTGGTATGTTGGTCGGGATCGAAGTCAGGTTCTTGTCGTTGATTTGGTTAAAGGTTTTTGATTCCGGATCCCAATCAAATGTCCTCGACCCGATGAAGAACGTCTGTAGGACTAGACAAATAGTTGCTGATTTCGAGAACCTGATCATGTCGTCAACGCCCGGAACTGATGGATAAGAGAAGAAACTTGATCCAGGAGGTTGTACAGGTATCACAAAGTTCTTGTCAGTAGCATTTCCGAGTCACAGATGCGTTGTTAAATGAGGACTGGACTGACAGCTTTATATATAGAAGGCAGGATGTGTGGTTGGTAATTCGAGCCCTTTCACACACACACACACACGCACGCCCCCCCCCCCTCCAGAGACACACACACACACACACACACACGCCCAGAATAGGACTAGCGCCATTTGTGTGTAAGACCAGGCCAATAGATTATTACTGTGTCTCTTCTTACTGACCGTGAACGTTTTTAACTTCTATCGATTAGTTCGCTACAGGATAAGTGTTAGATCGAAGATCAGTCTTAAAGGTCGACAAACAACTGCACCCTGGAACTATTTTGCTGACAAATAAAACATATTGACATTATCGATATAACTGGTTACACTAACTTCAGAATAGGAACGTCATCTTGCCAGTTGATCTGAAACGTAGACACAAAATGAATTGGGATTTTCCACGATTACCCTACAAATAATTAGTTTTTGAGGGTTTTTTGAGGTGTGTTGAAAAACGCCAACCAAACTCAAGTGAATACAACGATACAGTTGAAGCTAAGGTTCTCTTTCATGGAAGTTATTGAAGTTTGAAGAATAATTGAATAACAGATATTTAATAGCATGTGAATAAAGATATTCTAAAATGTAAAGCTAATTTTATTTATGTATATGATGCTGATAAGAATTACTTCGATATATATATATATATATATATATATATATATATATATCTGACGTTCAGTTTTTGTTATCTGGTGTACCACAGGGTTCAGTTCTTGGTACTCTGGTTTTCACAATGTATACCCGTCCACTTGGGATCATTGCTCAGCGATATCAGGTTAAATATAACTTGTATGCTGATGACACACAGCTATATATATCACTGGATCCTGACAATGAGTTAAATTTCTCCTCTTCTTAGAAGATTTGGAGTCATCCATGGCAATATCAGTGATACGATGTTCTAAATTCTTCAAAAACTAAATGATAATAAAACAAATATTATATATTTGACATCACCACATTATGTTAAATCCTTAAAGACACCAGCATTACAGATGGGTGCATCTTCGATTACCCCTAATGGGTCAGTAAAAAATCTAGGGGTTATTTTTGACAATGTATTAAGATGCATGAACATGTCACATCAGTATGCCGAGTTGCCTACTACCATCTTAAGAACATCCACTGTTTAAAAGCATTCTTGACACAAGAAGCACTTGTAACTGTAGTTCATACCTTTGTTACATCTCGTATAGACTATTGTAACTCCCTGTTATATGACATATCTCGTTATAACATTAATCGCCTTCAGCGAATTGAGAATAATGCAGCTCACATATCGACAAATAACTCGATAATATGATCATATCACTCCAATTCTTCAAAAATTACATTGGCTACGTATCCATTTCAAGATGTTATTAATAACTTATAAATCTATTAATGATATGGCACCAGAATACTTGTGTGAACTGGTGTCCATTAGAAAGTCATCCCGACAACTCCGGTCATACAGTCAGATACTATTGCAGGTGCCAGTGTCTCAGTTTAAGTCATATGGTAATTGTGCGTTTAGTGTTGCAACCTCAACTTTGTGGAATAGGTTACGGGCAGATATTAGAAATGCGTCTTCTCTTGAAATTTTTTAATCTGTCCTAAAAACACACCTGTTTAAGGTCGCTTTCACAGTTAAATAATTATTATCTCTTAAATCATTTACAGTTTTTTTTACAGACATATTATTTGGGGTATTATTCTATTACATATTATTTATACAGCGCCTTTGATTGGCTCCTGCTAGTAAGGGCGCCTTATTAATAAGTATACATTATTATTATTATATTTATTTGTTTATAACGAAATTCCCTTAGTCACTGTACAGCGAAATTGTATAACATAATACATCATACATATTTGATATTTGAAGAACTTCAAAGTTACAATTTATATAAACTTAAATCTATAATCACCATTTTTTCAATTAAATACACTTTCAGTTAACGCATATCTTTTTATGAAAAGTCGCTTTTATTGTTTAAATATCCTGAAGAATCGTCTATTTTATGAATTCAAGATTCTCTGTGCCAATCCTTTTTTCCACACTGCTAAGACACACTCATTTGTGATAATGTGATCAATCAGTGTCGCCGATGTATGAGTGATTCTCGTTGGCTTTAAAATATGTGGAATAAATCCCCTAGAAAATCCACATTCTTGTCTTCCATTATAACCCCCAGCTTCTGCTCCATATTAATTTGATCAATTATCCCAAGTAACTTAGTGGTGAATATATCCAGATCAGCCCGACGTGCTGTATTAGGGCGATAAAAAACCAACAACAATAATTTTCTTAACACCTTCAGGGGATATTTCGACACAAATTGACTCGCATACATGCGGTATAAATACCGATAATTCATTCCTTATCTTAAAGTCGATTGATTCCTTGATAAACAGTGCAACACCAGCCCGACAATCGTCACTATCCCCTCTGCAGCGAGACACGTTGTCGTGATAACCGGGAAGACCAATGTGCTGGTCGCAGTCACAGCGAAATACTTCGCTAATACCGATATAATCAAATACAAAATTAATTGTCTGTGTGTATATCACAAACTAAATTATAGAATTCGTCCCAATTAGAAGAGAGACCTTGAAAAGATGTCCTTCGGCACAGTAGCGGGGGGTGGCTGAACGCCGTTGACAAACATATTGATTAAAATGCTTTGAAATACAATACACACTGGTAGTAATGCAATAGCACAGCCTTATTTAGAATGTATGTATAACTGCGTTCTCCGGCTGATATGAACTATGAAATATTCAACGGCCCCACAAAATTACGAACGTGCGATTATTTGCCTCCCAAGAAATTCACTTTACAAATTAACAGCATATACATGATGGAGTGAAGTTCTCTTTTCTTGTTTGCATGAAAGTGCACATATTCAGTTTATTCCCCCCCCACCCTCCACACACACACACATACAGAAACATCAATCCGATATTTGTGAGTTTCCTTGAGATAATTTCACGCGTGCCATTATAAATTATTAAACAGAATAAAACAATCAAAGTAGACAACAGATCAAAAGTGCTCATCATTAGATTTCTTCCAATATCATAAATGTATTGTGTTTCGAAAGTAAACCGGATAATTGACTCCGAATTAATTTCGTGTATAGAATGAGAACCGACCAAACAAGACAAAAATACCCCCCGCTTACAATCGTCAACCAGTGACCAGCACGACATATATCAATCAAAATTGACGGACCAGGTAGTTTTGCTGCTCACAGGAAAGGGATATCCGATTAAAAAAGATGCCGAAAATAGCTTCAGGATGATTGCGTTCTCCAACATAATCGGCTTTATTATTGAAGACCTTTCAAGTCGCCTTTCACCAGTCAAGGACATTTGTGGACTTTTGCGACACTTAGATGACAGTTAGATGAGAACAGACTGTTACAAAATGCTAATCGGTTTCAGCTGCGAAAACCAAGTCACATTTCAAATGATATTCAGAGTGAAGCGCTTCTTCTCGAAAGTAGACGTGAATTTCAAATTCGATGTTGTTTTAGGGAAGAACATTTATGGTTAAATATTGAACTTGACACCGAACAACGTTTTCTCAAATGTCTCCATCGCCTTGCACGTTTTCCTGTCATTACCAGCAACGGCGACCTTTAAATGAGAGGAGCTTCAAGGTGCTTAAACGAATTAACCCATCCTTTCGGTCCGCATTGATGCGATAACGCTTGAATGGATTAATAATTTTGAGCGTCACCAGTGACAAGGCAAAGCTGGTTGATTTATATAATATATATATATATATATATATATATATATATATATATATATATATATATATAGCAATGATACAATTACATAATGAGAAGTTTCAAATGGGACCTAAATTTCCCATCTGGCCTCGATCTACTATCAGCTTTATGCGGGCCATCAGAGTGAAGCAGCATTTGCATATGATCCAGGGATAGTTTACAAGAGAACACCCGACAAATATAGACATCTGTCCGATTTGAAACCCGATTTTATGTTACCTGATAGGCCTTCAAGATAATTAGAAGATAATTAGTGGCATTTATCCTAGTATCACCATCTGAAACTTAATGAAAGTATAGGATGCTTAATTAAAAATAAATCATACCCGCAACTAGAAGCGTCAGCCCTTAAATGGTCATAAATTCAAAATACATATTTATTTGCTTGCGATTTTCAGATTTAGATCAAATTTACATGCATCATTTTTGGTATATCTTTTTGTTGTCATTAATGGCTGTTATGTTTACCGCGATTGTCATTGATTAACTCCATTAAAGTAGCGAATTAAATGTTTTTTAAACTGAAGCGAGATTAGTCGATGGACGTACAGTATTTAACCTTCAACCAGTTCCATAACTTGTAAATCTAGACAATTTTTTATTGCTGTAATTGTCTACATAATTGATTATGGTTCAAAGTTCAAAGAAATTAGCAAAACTTGATGGTAACCACATTTGTCCATTTATAATCCATTTTCGTTTTGGCCAATATTCGAAAATAGAGGATAGCTTTATTACTGAAGCTAATGGAGAGCACTGAAGTGTTTCTTGGTTTACAATAATATATAAATAATGCATGTTTACATAGCGCCGTAACCAAGGTAACAACGCTGTTATGATGCGCTGTACGGTATTAGTATCCCTGACTCACCATTATCCACCCAGCACCCATCTCAACTCCCCAGGGAGCATAGAACGCATGCTGCCATTAAAGGCGCCAGGCGTCACTCAACCGTATAGCCTCTGCTTCTCATTGTCATGGACGAGTGAACCAATCGCCACATGACAGCGTGAAGCTCCCGGAGCCTCGAACCCGCCACCCTTCGGCTACGAATCCTACGCTCCAACTAACTGCGCCATCACGGTTCGATAAGAGCCGGTGTTCGTTGTTGCTATCGTGAAGTTATTAGCCATTCGCTCGAAATGTGTTTAGGTAATCAGGATAAAACCGAATCTCTGCAGGCTACCATATACCATGTTTAGCTGGTATTTGATGATACTAGCTACCAACATTAATTCTACTTCTTACACGTTGACAGTAGGGAGGTCCCATTGACCTTCTTTGTTTGTGTTGAAACATGTTTACATGATAACATGTCAATAGTATTAGACGAGCACGCCCGAAACTTTCGAATGTCTAAGACGGGAATTTTCAAACTGCGGGTCCAGGCTCATTAGCCGGTCTTAAAGTAAATCAAATATGGTCGCGACAAATAGAAAAATACACAAAATTGAAGAACTGACAGCGAATATCTTCTTATTCACACTAATTACTTATCACCACAATTTACGAGGCTGGTGGTGCGCTTGTTGCCAGGGGATTGATCGGTGCCGCTGCCTGGTGGTCAAATGCGAACCACTGAACGTAAGCAACTCTGTGTTCAACAGCTGCTCGCAAATCGTCGCTATTTTTCATCTATTTTTTCAATAATTAGGCAATTTCTAGCAGCTAGTACCCATAATTAGCTTTTGCGAATACATTATGCAGAGCAATTATTTAAAGATAATATCATTGATTTTACGGTTTCCATTCTCTAACATTTTGACAAGAAAGTGTGAACGAGTGCAAAATGATACGTTGGAGGAGTTGCTGTGTCGTCTAAAGTTGACTACATATACAACTGGTGCAGCTGCATGTGCTCCATTTGAATAGTGTTTTGTTGAGTAGTATAGATTAAACTTTAAGAAACTGGAAATCGATTACAAGTGATTGAGCAACGAATGTGACCGGAAAACATAGCAATGTTATTAACAGATTTTCGGAGGCAGCTGATAACAATGCTATTTAGAATTAGTTTTACACATCGACAAGCTTTGGTATCAAAGGGAATTTAGGTTAATCTTAGGGATGTGTTGAAAACATTGGAGCCCAATATAGGCACTTAGTGTATCACATATAGTAGTTAGTTGGTTGTCGCTAGGCAAGATGCTTAGCAAGGTGTATGCCCGAAGAAGTGAGAGTCGTATCTTTTTGGTTGAAATAAACAAATCATTGGCAGAACCTTTTGAGCATGATAGTTGTTTCTCCAAAATTGACTTACTTAACTGAAATTTGGGTGTTCTTAACGATTTAAATTTAAACCTTGAAGGCAAAGACGGGAATTTATTCCAACAAAATATATTGAAGGATTGTAAGCAATAATTAAAAATGATCAACCTACCTATTATACGTTTCTGGCATTGTTACAACACACTCTGAGATATGAAGATATTTTAAAAGAATAAAAACTCCGAATATTATCACATCGTACTTCTCTATTCCAAAGCTTTGATTACGATGTTCCGCTACATCAATTTGAAACAGTAAAGAAAAAGCTGCGGATAAAAATTTCATTTAATTTTCAACACCCCCGAATAAAAAATTGAGTTAATCTTTGATCCGGAAGAGGAGGTCGAATTGATGCATCTTAGTAGTTCAGATTGATTCTGAGCAATTACATGTGTCATCATTTGGAATTAGGGTCAAAGGAAAACCCTATCTTGATACTATTACCTTTGACTACGACTACTTATTTGTGTGAACTAGGATCATTCACAATAAATCAATGGCTCATCACTACACCAGAAAGGCGTGTAGTATTGTCTTCTTGTCTTCCAAATTGGCATCAACTACTTGCGAACAAACAAGCACATCCTTCTTCTAAGCGAAAATATTGTTCACCGTGCCCTTTTTTGCTAGAATGTCATGCAAAATGTGTTCTTTTAAATGTTGCTATATTCATCCTAAAAATAGAAATATGTAATTTAATTTAATAGATTCCATCCCTAGGTAATATAATAATAATTAATAATAATAATAATAATAATAATAATATTATAATATTATTATTATTATTATTTTATATAGCGCCTTATTTAACCGAAATTGCTTTAATATGGTTTGGCAATTCGTTCCACAGCCTGGGAGCTAATGTTCGGAAGGATCTCTCTCCGTACATTGCTGTATGGCTTCTTGGTACCCTCAAAAGTGAATAGGACTCAGATCGGAGCTTTCTTACTGGTATATATATTTCGACCAGATCGCTTAGATACACCGGTGCTGCTCCAGTCAGTACTTCGAATTGAAGAAACAAAATCTGAAAGGTACAGGAAGCCAGTGCAGCTGGAACAAAACTGGTGTTATATGTTCCCTTTTGCGATTGTATGTCACCAGATGTGCAGCAGAGTTCTGCTCTCGCTGTAAGCGGTTTGCCATAGTCCAGTCGAGAAACAATAAGTGTTTGGACTAAAGTCTTGCATGTCTCCTCATTTATGTACTTACGAATAAGTCCTATATTTCTTATTTGATAATAACAGGACTTACATATAGTATGTATTTATCATGTGTCATTAGTTAATAAAGGAACATAATTCACAGAGATTCTGTCTGATTTATTATATAGGAATAATGGGTCGCACACAAAATGGAGTTCTTGATGTGGGTCACAGTAAATAAAAGTTGGATAATGATGGTATAAGAAAAAAATAATAGCTTTAGCGGCATTATGTATTATTTATTGTCTATGTTTTGAAGTAAAATTACATAACACATTATAGAGTATAGCCAGATAAATATTTGAAGAAACTTTAGATATAAATTGTCAGTCAGATAAATAACAATATTTTGTGCGATTGTTGTAGTAATCTGTTGATAAATTGATGGAACAAGGTATATTTTAATGACATCGTGTTGTCATAGTTGTATTAATTTATACTTGAACTGGCCTAAATATTGTCGTCGACTGACCTCTCTGTAGAGGGGAAGATAAAGAATAAATTATCTTTCCAGATTTTGTCGTCACTGTTACTGAACAGCTCAATACTGATAGATAGACAGACAAACAGACAGATCATTCACAATTCACGAAGATTAATACACATCACGAAAACCTATGCACACACACACACACACACACACACACACACACATATATATATATATATATATATATATATATATATGAATGAAAGACAGATATATGTGGAGATGACAATCATGTATGTACGGGAATGACAAACATATATGCATAGAGATGACGAACATGTATGTATTGGCATGACAAACATGTATGTATATTAATGATAAACATGTATGTGCACACTCACACACATACATACATACATACGCATCCACGTACGCACTGAAATACATGCACAGACACAGACAAACACGCACACACATGCACAGACACTTTCTGTACTAACGTTTTATGAGATGGGTTTCTCCTCTATCACATTAGAAAGACCCTTCTTGACCGATGGATTATTGTTATGTCGTCATATAAAATGTCGTTGTGCTGGTCTCAGATAAACTTGTACATTTATGAGCCACAATTCATTTCCATCCATCACCAAAAGAAAGTTTTTGAGGAATTTTCAGCCAACTTTAGGAACGTTGTCGATATTATGGTCTGATGTATTAAAAATATTTGCTTTTGTTATTCACATTCGCCAAACAGTGGTCATTGTAGTATTTCTCCAGGTATTTCTAGATACTAGGTGTGATCATAAATCATAACGCCACCCAACGCATGGTGCCAAGATTGTAAATCCGAATACAGTAATACCCCGTTTTACGTCATTTCGGCTTACGTCAATTTCGCCTTTACACCATCAATTATCAGTTCAGCAAACGTGATTACGTTCGAAGTTGCGTCACTTAGCCACGCCACCTACGTCATAATAAAAGGACGTGAATTAAATAATTTAACAATGAAAGATAAAAGAATCTAAACATATATAGCATACAATAAAAGCACATTAAAACATTTGTAAACACAAAATATTTACATGGAAAGGCATTATGTCCGGGTTACGTCACGAGATATGAAATCATTTAATAACATGGGCTGTATATCACTATATTACTCAATCTGGCTGTCGCCGAAAGGGAAATAATTTCACCGTCAGTTTGATCTTCGTGTTTTAGTTCAAATTATGAATATTAATTCTGATAAGTTTTTGTATAACCATATCTACGATTTGATTCCCGTGTTTTATATTCTATGAATCCACAGATAATAGATAACTGATTATCATAGACCGGGAACAATATCACTGATATTGAATAATTAAGTAGGTCATAGCCTCCAATTCTGGAAAAAGTCTATTTCGATTTTTTCATGGCCAACTTGATTTATCAATTTACTGAAGCATAACGAAAATTACACATTTAACAGGAGACATATTTGCGTAAATATTATTTATCCTACAATCAAAAAATGCTTTCTGATTTACCGCGAATATATTTACTTATTATAACAAAATAATAATTTGGCATAAAGTAACGATCGATGTCGACGATTTCCTGCTATTATTCTGAAGAATTGTCCAATTCATTTATTTCACGGTGTATTCTTTGGGCTGGACAATATTAGCCATTTTAGGTAGCTTGATTTATTTGACTGTGTTTACTTCCGGAAACTACCTAGGATAAGTTAAATAACATATCAAATATTTATCTTATGAATTTGCCATGCTGAGGTGCAGGCGTCAGAAGACACCTTGTCACCAACGTTATTCATAGCCTGCTTGGAGAAAATCGTTAGGACTATAGACTGGACAAAAGGGGCATCAATATTAATGGAAAAACTCAACCATCTACGATTTGCAGATGATATTATAATAATAGCTCACGCTGTTAAAGGACATTGAAGTAATGTTTCAAGAGCTGAACAGGAAATGTGGACTGAAAATGAATTATGAGAAAAACAAAGATCATAGCAGGAACAACAAGAACAACCAAGGTAGTATTTGTCAATGGAATCCAAATTGATCAAGTAGAAGAGTATGTTTACCTAGGTCAACGTTTTGCATTAACAGAGAAAAACCAAGACAACGAAATAGGAAGAAGGATCAAAGCAGGATGGCAGCCATTTGGAAGACACAGCACAATTATGAAGGGTACGCTATTAACATGCTTAAAAAGAAAGGTCACCAACCAGTGTATCTTTCCAGCAATCACACATGGAGCATAGACTTGGACATTAACCACAAAAATGGAAAATACATTGTCTGCAGCACAACACAACATGGAACGAAACATGCTCAACATCACGTATAAAGACTGAAAAACGATCAACTGGGTCAGGGACCAAATTAAAGTTATGGACATTATGGAAATAATTAAAAACAGCGAATTGACATGGGCAGGTCACATCTGGCGCAGAACGGATAATAAATGTGCAGCATTGACAGTTTGGACACCCATGAATGACAAAAGAAATCAAGGAATGCAACGAAAAGGGTGTGGAGATGAACTACAACAGTACTCCGGGAATGTGAATTGGTGCATGAGAGCAAGAAACCGAGGCTTTCGCCCTGCAGTGGATTGATCATGGCTGAAGATGATGAATTTAAGTGAAGTTTATTAAAAAATGATTCATTTAAAATAAATGTATGAATTAACAGTCAACTCAGAAAACCTTATTTTTTGTTGAAGTTTTTAATTACTTAAATATATATCTGCGGTATTTGTTTCATATCGTGTATTATTATTTTTTATGTAATTGTTATTTTTTATGGGGTTTATACATTGACTAGACTAGACTAGACTGTAGAGGTATTGTACATTTACGAGATTCCTCTTTCCGCCTCGATAGAAAACCTGTTTACCAAGTACTCAACTAACAAGCTAGTTTTAAAAGTGTGTGTGTGTGTGTGTGTGTGTGTGTGTGTGTGTGTGTGTGTGTGCGCGCGCGCGCCTGGTGACACCCTCAGTAACTTATGTTTCTATTAATACTCAGCTCGAATTTCAAAAGATATAATCAGCGTATTAAACTCTAACTTCTTTAAATTAAACCCTTTCTTGACATCGCTGATATTTTGCGCAAATACATATGAACACTGTCCATTAGATTATTGAATGCTGTCGTAGCACAATTAGTAACACATCGTGATACAGATATCCAGGTCGTGGGATTTAAATCAAGTGTTATCGTAGTCTACGGGATACTTCATCCATCAATAAGATGGTTCTAGCTGATTCTCAGTTTAGCCAGCTTAGCCAGTGTGAACCAGTCTTCAGTGATGCGCCGTTTTCTTCTGAAATAAACTTACAGCAAAAAGGCTTTATAATAAACAAATGTCAGCTGATAATTTCCGATCAACTTAAGATTAAAAATGATATTTGGAGGCATCACAGATCACTGTCATAATACGATGATTGAGTTTTGATGAAGTCTCTGATCATAACGTCGCACTCAAAATGGCTAGAATTGTTAGTAGATATCAACAGATGTTTTATTAGTTTAATTATAAATTTTAAAACGTATCCGATTTGGGAAGTCTGTTGGCTTTTCAGAGAACTTCCAATACATTTATATCCAGTGAATTAATTAATTTTATGGTGATATTATGCTGTAGGTTGAAAATAGATAGTTGCTTAATTATTTCATGTGTCAACATTATGTAGATTAACTCGAACTTTTTATATTATGTCATCAATTAACATGGAATATTAAATGTCTACAAATAAACGTCTTCTAATAAACATCTACTTTACGTTCATTGATCTAAAATTACTTAAACAATGAAACCATAAATTACGAAAACAATGAATTCTAGATAAAAGAGTATATATATATATATATATATATATATATATATATCCAGAATGATAATCAACGCGAATAGCTGTATATACACACACGAAATGAACATTAAGGATCATAATGTATTCTGTTATAACATATACGTACAACCTTATGATACAAAAACATTCCTTAAATATACAATAATTGATTACTGGTTTTCGAAAGGATCGAGTCTGATTAATCCAAGATATCTTTATATCGCAATACTACTTTACTAAGGATTATTACTTGAACGCGTTTTATACTGTTACGTGCTCACAATAAGGTTATCGTTACATAGACAATACATTAACTATATACCTAATGACTGTATAAATCCAGGTCATCTTGGATTTGATTTAATATCAAAATTGTTTTTAATAATATCTATGCAGATCATTTGTTTTCTTCCATTGGTGTTTTCATGTTCGTAAATTCTTCTCAAAATAGTGTTTACTATCTGTCTAAATATTTTATAAACGAATAGGTCTGCTGATTAGTTACCTATTGTCAGCAATATAGTTAGTTAAAACATGTTTTAATATTGTTTTATATATATATATATATATATATATATATATATATATATATATATATATATATATATATTGGTCAATCTGTTGGTTATAAAATTGTCATGAAGAACACATAGAGTTGTAGAACCTAGAAACTTTGTAACGGTAATAAATTAAGGCAACCTTTAAGAAAAAGTCACATAAGTTAAACATTGTAATAATCTACTGAGTACGTGCGATGGATCTACATGTAATTATTCTAGTTGTGATTGATCTATTTCAAACAATATAGAAGAATTATTTTTATTTGTTATATATAATATATATTCTAGAGTCACTATGTGTTATTATTTAAATTGTTGTTATTGTCATTTATCGGTGAACAGTAGTATTCATTAATATCGTATAATCGTATAACGGTCGACTAGAATTGACCTTATATGTTATGTTGAGTATAGTTTTTAATCGTTTTATTTATAGATCAACAAAGATTATATTAAACTTAAAGTAAGGCTTTTACTTATAGTCTAATATAAAATATTTCTTTTATCAAAAGGTTATATATATATATATATATATATATATATATATATATATATATATATATATATAAACACACAAATACCCACATGAACACACACATGTATATTTATATATTGTACAGACAGCAGATTTATCTTTATCACAGCTGTTGTATACAAACTATTAGGTCTATTTACTTTGATTAATGGTTTATGCGGAACTAAAAGTATATTAAGACAAACACGCATCACTTAACTTCAAAGACACGGCCAACTAATTAATAGATCTAATAATTAAAACACAGTACAGAAGATAATCTAATTACTGAGTGATCTATATGTTAAAAATGTTTAGAGATCAATGTGAAGACAACTACGGATGTATTGATTCAGCATTTATCATCCATGTTTATAGTAAAATTATTCTGTGTTTGACTTGAATATTTCCTTTAAGTAATATGTTTTCTTTTATTATTAAGTGGAAATTAGTTCGGGTATAAATAAAATACTTTATAATACATATTTATTATTATTATTACTATTAGTAGTAGTAGCAATAGTAGTAGTAGTAGTAGTTAGTAGTAGTATTAAGTGGTAGGATCATCAGCAACCGTAGGGTTTACACTCTAAAGTGATGTGCATAAATAATTGAGTTAACATAGTAAGAATTATTTAAAAATAAAGCGATATATTTTGTGATTTTATTTAGTAGTACAAATAAATGAAAAATTAAGTTAAGAAAATCAATGTTATATGTTAGGGATGTTAGTAGACATTATAATATAATAAATACATTCGCCTTCATTTTTTAATAGCTGATTCTATCTACGTTTACTGACTAAAACCGATCTATGTTCTGAACTGCTTCTGGCAGATAGTTCCACAACATCAACAAGAGCAATCATTTGTGCCAAAAGCAACTTTTGTTCTTGTTCTGAGCACACACACAATTGATTTATTCCCTGGTCGTATCGCGCTATTTGACTTATAGGACGCCACCTAGTGGTAGAGTTAGGATTGTTGTATTGAGAACAATTGACAATAGAAAGATTAGATGATAATAGACGATTAACAGTTTTTCTGTACACGGCAACACCTGTACTCTTCATTGTCATTTCCATTGTACTAGTGTTCGTGTTATTATGGGGTAGGGTGGCTGTGTTCTATATAGTACCAGACTCCCGTACACTTGTCAAAGTGTTTCTTTTGTTAGACATCGCCTGTACAGACTCATGACAAGTTCTGGATTTAAAGCTTAATTTATTTGCTTCGATAGTGGCTGATCAATAGAAGCAGCATGATTCGATACTTTAGATTAATGGCTTGAATATAATAAATTGTGCATCGTCATCATTCAACGTTAAAACAAATTTAATCCCTGAGACAGATGACTCAAGTCTAGAGATAGCATTAAAATATGTTTTTAATTTTTGTGTATTGATAGTAAGTAATGGCATATTAACATGCCATATATTCTAAGTTCTAAATTTATTTAGAATTAGTCTCCGTGGGGAAGCTATAAACTACAGACCATATGCATCTCCCCCATTTGAGGTTGCCAGCCCCGTATATGAGTTGACATATTGATTGGGTAATGATTATACAGAACACGAAATGAGTGACAGATTTGTTACGTACCTTTATTCCTGACACTTCTCCCCCTTCAAAATGTACATTTGTCATTGTTGAAAATGATGACTAAATGATTCAAAGTTGTTTTATTGCTTAAAAAAGATAATTAGCCCCAAAAGTCATTTTATATGTCTTTACTTGTCCTTTAGCATGAAGACGGGTGACCGAGCGATAAATGGATATTTCGTGTGTTTTTTTCTTCATAACTTTTCATAATTAAAAAGTGCACGTTCGCGTCAAACATCACACCCATATTGTTTTGTTTATACTCTTACGGATGATTTGAGTTATGATCATAACTAGGTGGATATCAGTTAGTTGATTAAGTATCCTAATCCTGGTAGGACTTAAAAATAAGGAACACGAAAGGTGAATACTTTTCATGATTGATGATGGTTGCAGTTTTATCTTTGACCAAGACACGAAAGGTGAATACTTTTCATGATTGATGATGGTTGCAGTTGTATCTTTGACCAAGACACGAAAGGTGAATACTTTTCATGATTGATGATGGTTGCAGTTGTATCTTTGACCAAGAACTTCGAGAGAGGGTTTGAATAAACTTTTCATGATTGATGATGGTTGCAGTTTTATCTTTGACCAAGACACGAAAGGTGAATACTTTTCATGATTGATGATGGTTGGGGTTAGTTTTATCTTTTACCAAGACACGAAAGGTGAATACTTTTCATGATTGATGATGGTTGCAGTTTTATCTTTGACCAAGACACGAAAGGTGAATACTTTTCATGATTGATGATGGTTGCAGTTGTATCTTTGACCAAGACACGAAAGGTGAATACTTTTCATGATTGATGATGGTTGCAGTTTTATCTTTGACCAAGACACGAAAGGTGAATACTTTTTCCTCAATATATAGTTTATCATTCGCGTTAGACTAATGTATATGCTGCCGTTATCAGTGTATAGTCATATTTTGTGCAAACGACACGTTTATACTAATTTGTGTTACATTATTTTCTACTGGACACTTAAAACTCAATATTCGTTTCCAAGTATAATTGCTGAACTTATTGAATTCATTTTTACGTCCTTTAAAAGGGTGTCATATTTACCTACCATGAATCTACCCTGAATAATTTGAGTAGCATAACATATATACGTAGATGCAAGTGTTCTCGTCTTAAGATAGATAGAAGGGTAGGCCCTTAAAATGGAATGTGTTCATTCTATTTTGTATCATTTGCAAACACCAATTATAACAAATCTTGTATTGCCGGTGTAATGATTTTGTCGAGACATGTATTTTTTACCACTATCTACGTATATGGCGTGGTCGATAAAACCAAAACATTGGCCTAGCCACATCTTTCATCAGTTGGACTACAGCGTGGAAGAAAGGATATACGAGACACAAACTACCGTGAAACTGTGTAATAGAACCCATCAACATGGAAAAACGGTTGACAGGAAGTCTACTATTACAACTCTGATTGTCACCGCAGCAGCAGCAAATTATGACACACAAATCGGGGAATACTATCACTGCAGTGACAGTAGTTTGACTACAATACCGGTGGATATTCCGAGTGGTACGAAGATTTTACGCTTAACTTCAAACGGAATTTCAAACTTCGCCAGTTTCCCAGAGTTACCGCTACTAGAAGTGATACATCTAGAGACTAACTATCTGACAGCATTCCCTGATCTGCGAAATGTCAGTACCACGCTGAGATACCTTCGTCTTGATAGGAACCTCATTAATTGGATATCGGAAGATCGGCTTTCTGGTTTAAATTCTTTGGAAGCATTAATTTTGTCAAACAACAGACTGAGTGCTCTACCTGATGTGGAGATGAAACATTTAGAAGCTCTAATAATAGATGGGAACCAGCTGATGGCAAACCTCGCAGTGTTACCAAGATTAGGAAGGACTATAACCAATTTGAAGCTAGGACATCCAACTATGGATCCGGTCAGCTTAGTGTCTCTGGAAGCCATACCCCAGCTGAAAACTCTAACCATGGAACGAAGTGGTCTGAGGGAATTGCCTCCAGTGATAGAGGCAAATCCGATGTTGAGAAAACTTTACATCAGAGGGAACTACATCCAGGAATGACCTGAACATTTATTTGTTGCTCTCCGGATCTTATGGTACGTTGACATACGCGATAACTACATGAACACCTTTCCTGATGTGTGCCACCTACAGGTGGTTACGGCTCAGGCGAGGTGAGTAAAATACTGAGTTCACCACAGATTATCTTACAATTAAATAGTAAGCCATCTATTTTTATTTATTAATATATTTAAAGCTCGCAGGAAAAGGTTTCCCAAATTACTGATAATTAGTCAAAATATTAGTGTTATATATTAAAATCAATTTCAATCAGACAAAATCTTTTCCCTAGATATAAAGTTACAGTGGTTTTAAAACATGCTCTAGAATCTTCGGAAAACTTTGGAATGTGACATCATCTTTGCCAAACAAAGACCCTAAATATTCCACGTGGCTGTGCTTAACCTATATTACGTGTTCGGTATTGTATTTATTAAACATATAGAATGTTGTATTTTGTCGCATACAATTGTGCAAGGTAACATACTTCAAATACCAATGAATATATGCCGTCAAAACCCACCCCGAAACAACAAAAACAACCCAAAAATTACAAAACCAAATGGCTAAAAGACAGACCGAGGGCGGCACATCCCTGTATAGACTAGTACGGGTCACATATGGAAGAGCTACATGCATCCACCGCCGGGCTCCCGTATACAGACAAATACCACTTTATTTTAAGTGAAGTTATGTGATAGGAAGAGGGAAATACTCGTGATGACTTATCAATTAAACTTATACCAACACAAACAAATACACGCCAATCCAACTCGCTAGTTGTTCAAAGCTGTATGGCTTGATATCCTTGAGAATGTCAAAACTTTCGTTGGAATCTCAAATGTTGTCTGTCAACTGCTCAGAACGCTTGTAAGCAAGCTGTGGCACTACGTGATGTTAGACAAAGATGACGTCACACAATAACCCCTAGTGAGTGTAGTATACACTAGCAGTTGCTCGTGAAAGTTCGGAAATTAAAGATTTGGGGAACATTTTAATGGAAATATGACAGCTGGTGGTTAGAATTGGTTAGAATTGTAGTGCATCTGATAGGGAATAAAATAATTGTTTGTTACGTTATATTTACTTGGAAATGTGAAATTTCTTTTCTCGTCACTTTTAACTTGCAGCCTTAAAGGTAACCCACTTTACTGCGATAAGCGATTATTGCCACTAAAAATCGCACTTCTCTCAAATAAAGTTAATCTTGATGACGTCATATGTGTCGATCCATCGACTTTAAGAGGACGACTATTTGTTAACGTGACTATTGAGGAATTAAAAAAGGTAATATTCTCGGCGTGTGTATCGCGGTTTCTCTGTTTATCAGTATATGATATTTCTTGGTTGATGGGTTCCTGGTTATGAGTTGTCTCATGTAATTAAGCGGGCACGCCTATATATTAGTGGTTGTACTATATATATATATATATATATATATATATATATATATATATATATATATATATATATATATATATTAAAATATATTATATGATTGATGTTTTACATTTATTCATAATATACATATTTATGCAATACAATAATACAAGATAATACAGAAACATGAAACATGATATAGTGATGGATGGAAAAAAACCAAAACAGGAGCTCCATTAAAATACATATATTATTAGACATGTAGTATCATAGAGTACATATAGCAAAGTAAATATTTCATTATTGCCTAACACTGTATATACTGAATCACCTCTCATAAAACACAATTCTTTTATGACAGATGCTTTTGAGATAAAAAAAATTCATAATAATATATTTTGGTTTTTCCAAAATTTGATCATCATCATTTAATTTATATAGCAACATGCGTCTATTTCTAGCAACAACGGATAATGAGGTGACACATACCTTAGCACAAATAGATACAAGATTACTTTCACTATTCATCACACAAAGGTAAAAAAAAACATTCCAAACACGTCGAACACATTTTCGCCAGTTACAATAAAATCTTTCAATATAGTTTTCAGACAAGCTCCAAAGTGGAGAGCCATAGTAACTATACAATACGTTTGAAATAGAAAATTACGCACATTACTGTCACAAGAGCTAAATTTGTATAAATCAAAATTGCAGCGGGTAATTAAATTACTGATACCTTTATCAATTACCGCCTTTTTGCATTCAGCATTACCAATATCGTGACCCAAATGTGTTACAGAATTCTGTAATGGGATAACTTGCCCATTCATTACAAAGTCACCTCTTGGTACAATGCATGCATTACTACATACTGTAATGTGACTTTTATCTGAGTTAAATTTTACTTTTTACTCCAAACCAAAATGTTCACATATTGATAATAATTTTGTTGCACGACACGGAGGCGCTACTAGACACACATGATCAGCATAACCCACACAACCAACACACGTGTGTCCAATGAAACATCCTACAGATGCCTGCTTTAATCTTTCTAACAGTACATAATATAAATACAAAATAAAATCGGTGATAATAAACCACCCTGTTTTACTCCATTACATACGCTAAACACTTCACTACATTTACCATTCCAACGATTTAAGCGTGTTACATATTAATGAGCAAGCGGGCATATTTCTATCAATCAACAATTGAAACTATTTGTTGTATTCTACACGGTCAAACGCTCGAGATGCGTCAAGAGTCACTAGATATATTGGCGAATCATTTCTGTTATAGAATCAATAACTTCCTTAGCAACAAATGAACATTGTGAAGTTGAATGTTTTGCTTTGAAACCAAATTGTAGTTCAGAAGACGTAAAGACGGAAGACCTTTTCTCCATGATAATAATATCAAAGATTTTACTAAAAATACTACCTAATGCAATGGCTGTATAATTTGAACTATCGTTCAAACATTTGTTTTTTTTTCTTTGGAATAAGAACCAACGTAGCCAATAATATATTATTTGGAGTAACCCCATGTCTAAGCAGTCCAGAGAAAAGTAGAGAAATGTGTGTGTGAATAACGAACGACATCCATTAATTAAATTCTTGTCAGCAAATGCATTACTTATATTTGTATTACAATATTCATCATCAATCACATTAACTACCGATTGAAATTTACCCCCTATACGCTTCACTTCTATCCGAAAATCACGTTCATTTTGTGATTGAAGCGAGGTAGCCATTTTGTAAATATTTGTGTATCTTGCCCTCAGATGAAAGCCTTCACAGCATCCATCCAAATGCCATGCCAAAACGTTGCCTCGTTTCGTACAGGCTCAACCACCTCATTCCAACCAGCTAATGCCTTTTTTTCGAGAATTTGGAATACACTCATCACAAGCTATTGTGTATGCATCAATGATTAAGTCAAGGTATTCATTTACGTCAATAGTATAATTCTCACAGAATACATCATGACAATAGAGTGTACCAAGCGGCATTTTAGTATCACATAAAAATTGATGAAGCTTCCTTTTGTAATTATCTATGTCAGATTCAGTGGTCCTGTCTCAACGAGCCTTTTTTCCCAAATGTCTACAATCTATGTTGGTAAAATGATCATTATTAATGTCTAGTGTCAATAAGACAGCCGCATGATCAGACAAATGTAGTTAAGCACGTACTTACTCAAATTTTGTGAAACAATAAAATGAACAATTATTGACCCTGTTCCAGTTACATCAATTTCATATGGGTATTGCACATTAGAAATATCTAAAGAAATACAATACCTTAAATCTTCGCCAGTTACAAAAGAGTTTAGCAATGGAGTGTTCTGATAGTCTGTTCTGGCTAAATCAGTGTTAAAATCACTATCAATTTTCATATTATCAATATCTTGTACATTACATGAAGCTTGTTTATTACTCAACACCTCACGTTAAATATCATTGTTATTGACGTTGTGTGCTGTAACACATGCCATATATACATTGAATAATAACATAGCTATTGAGCCAATGGTTAGTATACCTCCATATTATCTTGTATTTAACTGGATTGATGTGTTATCTTATTGATGGTTCAGTCTCAAATTTCGGTAGTTTTAATATGTCGCAATTATACCATCGTAAAATCAGCTAGTCGGGAAGGCGTCTGATTTATGGTAACAGTACACACACACCACACACACACACACACACACACACACACACACACACACACACACACACACACACACACACACACACACAGAGAGAGAGAGAGAGAGAGAGAGAGGGAGAGAGTATTGTGAGTGTGTGTTTATATGTATGAGAGAGACAAAGTACTCTTATTTCGAGAATTGGTTAGCAAATATCAGGCAAATATCTCTAATGTATTTACTACATACAGGTAACAAGGTGTATGCAGTTAACATTGGACATCGCCGTGTGCCGTACCGACACTCTACCGGTCTAGGTAATACCTATAACTGTAACTAGCCTAGCCTCATACAAGTTATCATCGATGTGATGCTAGAAGACTGTGCATTGCTCTGTATTCAAAGTCCATACTGTGATGGATGGACTTATCGACCTACATCGACAGGCTTTGGTAAATGTGGTCTTGCCATCTGGGAAAAGATTTCTGCTTCCACGTCGACATTTACCATGGGTTTTGTTTGCAGCCCGATATGTAAACAAGGTCGGTGAAGATGACTAAAGAATGTTCGTCTTTCATCGTATGGCGTGGCTATTAACGTTCTTCTCCACGTTTCCCACGTTTTCGTGTATAATTAGATGTTACTATATGAACAGGCTTTGATAGGATGTTGTTTATCACGTCAGGCTGTCTAGGTACCATATTATTATTTCACCAGTCCACCAGTAGACAGGTCGATTAAGCCTCCGGTAACTTGTTTCTTCTTGTAAGGATATCGGATAAGATTTGCTTATTCAAGACTAAACCGAACTCAATCTGAACTCAGACTATAATGTGAATAACGTCAACATCTGATAGTTCTGTTGACATTGGGGTACACTACTTTAAGGATATGTATATTAAAATATGGTAAAATTATAACAGATGTTGAGTTGTAGTTGTAGCGGGTTTATATTTTTTCATATTTTAGCCTATTTTAGCATTTCTTTCTAATATTCGATTAAAAAGAAGTACAATTGAAATAGATTTCTCTTATTTAGTATCTTGATAAAAATTTGAAAACATTTGGAGATATTAAAGAGACAGGTGTGTGTGCGCGTGTGCGTTATTGCGCGCGTGTGTGTGTGTGTGTGCGCGCGCGTGCGCGCGTGTGTCCTAGTCCATCGGTCAATTTTGTTTTGTACTTTCAAAACTTTAATTCTTCTGTTTTCAAGATGCACTTCTCTTAATGTGAAAACTACAATATTATAATAATACGATATATTACATATACCTTTGTAGTGACAATTTGAATGTATTCAAATGACGTTGATCGATAAAAAATGACAATGGGTGTAAGCCGATCCTATGCCAGTTACGATGAAATAGATAACTTTTGAGATTACGAAAACGAACTGCTGCAAGATCAAATGTTTAATCCTAGTTACCAATAAACAACACCCTCCAGTTCTCTGTCTAGTACATGATGAGTATATGCAGTATGAGCACTAATATTTGAACAGCTACGTCATAACATATCGATTTATTGATTAATCCTTTGTTGGGAGGAAACAAATGTACGGAATCCAAAAAATAGGTCACTCTTAATTTTTTTCTTCTTAATACTACTGCTACTAAACCACATTGTCTCTGCTGTTGTTGTTGTTGGTGGTGGTGATGATATTTATAATAATAATAATAATAATAATAATAATAATAGTAAATGGCTGGATACAGACCTCTAGCGTGCGCGCGTGTGTCCTAGTCCATCGGTCAATTTTGTTTTGTACTTTCAAAACTTTAATTCTTCTGTTTTCAAGATGCACTTCTCTTAATGTGAAAACTACAATATTATAATAATACGATATATTACATATACCTTTGTAGTGACAATTCTGAATGTATTCAAATGACGTTGATCGATAAAAATTGACAATGGGTGTAAGCCGATCCTATGCCAGTTACGATGAAATAGATAACTTTTGAGATTACGAAAACGAACTGCTGCAAGATCAAATGTTTAATCCTAGTTACCAATAAACAACACCCTCCAGTTATCTGTCTAGTACATGATGAGTATATGCAGTATGAGCACTAATATTTGAACAGCTACGTCATAACATATCGATTTATTGATTAATCCTTTGTTGGGAGGAAACAAATGTACGGAATCCAAAAAATAGGTCACTCTTTATTTTTTTCTTCTTAATACTACTGCTACTAAACCACATTGTCTCTGCTGTTGTTGTTGTTGGTGGTGGTGATGATATTTATAATAATAATAATAATAATAATAATAATAATAGTAAATGGCTGGATACAGACCTCTAGCGGATTGATTCAAACCTCTGCCAGGAGATGTCTAAAGAGTGTTCCAGGTTTCAATTCGCCTCATCAATTTGGAAAGTCGCTCGGTTAATTTAGCCTACCGTTTAAACACGATGATGATTGATGATGATGATTGATGTTTTACGGCCACTTTTGTGCACAAGGTAGGCTAAATGGGCCGAGCGACCTCCAAAGGTAATGAGACGAAGTGAAAGACGAAACAACCTTCAGATATGCCGTTTAAACAAGAGAAACCGCAATACAACAACATTTTACTACCACAACAACTACTACTACTACTACTACATAATAATAATAATAATAATAATAATAATAATACATCATAATAATAATACATCACAATAAAAATGTTTGCTACATTAAGTGTACAACTGTATAACTCACTCACTCACTCAGCTCACGAGCTCACGAACTCACGAACTCACGAACTCACTCACGAACTCACTCACGAACTCACTCACGAACTCACTCACGAACTCACTCACGAACTCACGACCCACACACTCACTCACTTAGTCACTCACTCGCTCGCTCGCTTACTCACCCACACACCCATCCACCTACTCACTCACTCACTAACTCACTCACTTTTCAATAAATTATATAATTTTAAAACACTTGTTTCGAACCCACAATCCGGTACATTGGTGCGGAATGCTCTAGCCACTGCTTTATCACAACGCCCATTTAGATTGTAAAGAGTATCGTGTATTATCGATATTTTTATGGTAAAAACGAAATAAGTTGGTTTTGAAATATATTCACTATTTCTAGAATACAAAAATAACAACCTTTCTTATTAATAAGGTCATGATAGATAGATATCCATATACTATTTGACGCAGTACTGGACAGTATGACACTTCCTTATATTTACCATCAAGCAATTATCACCATGGAATTTAACAGATAACCAACGTTTAGCCGAAATCCAGCCTGGATCTCATCCCATTCTACATTACTTTGTCCAATTTCGGAATCTGTTAGGTAAAAAGTACATATTCACTGGCCCGGATTAGGAAAAATGTGGCCAGGATATGGTGAAATCCGAGATTTGGTTTCAAACTCACATAACACATGAGCATAGCACAGAAATAGCACTTACACCTGATGGCCAGGTTTTGGTTAACTTAATTTTCTTGTTGAGAAAAATAATTGAATTAGCTATCTTGAATAATGAGTTATTGGGAACTGTTTGAAAACAAGTGTCCAGAATATTTTGGTTAGATGACCCTATATCTGGATCACTGGTTTTGTTAATCTATTTATAGATCCTGATGATTCTTTTCTTAACAATAGACACGATATTATAAATAACCGGAAGTATTTCTTCGCAGAGAATTAATTCATAGTTCTTTGTTACAATCAGACGATATTTGTGCATATTAATTAGTATTAGTGTCGTCTGCAACATCCAGAATTCATAATCATTTCAATTACAAGACAGAGCTAAAATTTCTTTTGTCTAAACCGGCTAAGATTTCTGAAGTATCCTACATTAGGTACTCTGTATAATTGTCCAAATGTCAGGGTATAGAAGCGACAAAAAGCTTAAAATATGATAATTAGGGTTAGAAGTTAAGACTTTCCAGTCATTTGCACACGGGGCTAATGGACTGTGAAATCTATTAGCCTTTGTGAAGTTTCACTAGCTCGAGATTGAGCGAGGATATGGTAACTTCTTGTTAGTACACAGAAACTTCTTCAATTAATCGCGATATTCTCTAAAGATACCCCTAATATGTGTATTAGCCGTGCGGTATAATAACACACATGTTCTATTAGCCCCCAGGTATTTCTATAAGCCCGGGGCTAAACGGGCTACCGCTTATTACGAACCTTGATGCTAAAGTTTAAACAGGTACAATTCATGTATTTTTCATCTCGCGTATTTTATCTGAATTATGTTCAAGTGCCGACATTACTTAGCGAGTCTAACCGAACACAATGTTTGTAATAAACATCGATAATCACAAGTAACGAGAAATTGATGTGTCAAAGTCACAGGCACTTTCTGATATATCACAATCTCATTAACCTTTTTATTCCCAGACATTCTAGAAGTTAGATATTATTATGGATAAATACTGCTGGATATATGTTCGAAAAGTAGCCGATTATTTGATGAAGTGGAAAATAGGGATGGGTCATAAAGAAACTAAAATTAAAACAAAATAATCTGAATTGGAAAAACATACATATAAAAAAACACAAATTGGAGTATAGGATAAAGCTCGTAGATTATAAACCTTCACATTTTAAAATATTCTAATTCAATTTTCAGATTCTTATTTGTATACAAATTTAGAACAGCTCCTCCTATTGTACTACACAACCCGAGGTGGGAATTAGAAAATGATTAGTGCCTCTGTTTGTGTTAAGGGGGCCTCCGTGGTCTAGTGGTAGCGTGCTGGACCACAAATCACTACCACCCGTGTTCCAATCCCGGCGTGGGCATATCTGAAGGTTGTTTCGTCTTTCACTTCGTCTCATTACATTTGGAAGTCGCTCGGCCCATTTAGCCTACCTTGTGCACAAAAGTGGCCGTAAAACATCAATCATCATCATCATCGCCTCTGTTTGTGTGAGATGTCGATATTATTGGTAAATACACTACGTGTAATTGTTTAAAAAATATGAGACAAGATATAGAGCTTAAAAAACCCAATGGCAAAGCTTAGATTCCATAAACGCGGTACGCGTGATGTTGGTATACGGCATGCGATTTGTGTGATTCCATACGAACGTGCGTTCCCATGTGTTTTCAGTCTCTCATGCTAAGAACATGGCAATACAACAAAAATACAGATAGCAAAGAAGAAAACAAAACAGATGTGTGTGTGAGTAGGGAGGATCAGTTAGTCCGCCAAACATATTTCTTCTTCACCCTTCGGCCCTCCTGGGTCATAGGTCATTGACGACAGTCTTCCAAAGTCTTCTGTCCTGGGCTTTCTTTTCAAGTTCCCTCCAGCTGTAACTTGTCCTCTTTATGTCTGTCAGGAGATCCCTTCTCCACGTATTTCTGGGGCGTCATCTTTTTCTCTTTCCTTGTGGGTTCCATGTTAGGGCCTGCTTGGTGATAGTTGATGCTGGTTTCCGGAGTGTGCGACCAATCCACACCCATCGTCTCCATTTGATCTCATCTCCAGCATTTTATTGGTGTGTTTTCTCTCACAAGTCGCTGTTACAGATATTGTTTGGCCAGCGAATTTGGAGAATTCTTCTCAGACAGTTATTAATAAAGGCCTGTAATTTCTTGGTGGTGGTGTTAGTTGTCCTTATGTCTCTGCTCCATGCAGTAGTACATACTTCACATTGGAGTTAAACAAGCGTATCTTTGTGTGTAATGATACGTGAAGGACTCTACCTCGTCAAATTCATTTCCTTCCAGTTTGACTGGCTCAATGCTGACTGCATTTACCTTGAGGATTTTAGTTTTGCATTTATATATATTTAACCCCACTTGTGAAGAGATGGCTGCCAGTTCACTTGTCTTCTCCTGCATCTGTTGATGGCTGTGGGACAACAGTGCTAGGTCGTCGGCAAAGTCCAGATCTTCAAGTAGCGTATTTAGTGTCCACTGGATTCCATTTCTTCTCTCCTTTGTGCATATCTTCATAATCCAGTCTGTGACAAGAAGGAAGAGGAATGGAGACAGACAGGGCGAAATCCAGCTTGTTGATCTCTCAGCCAACAGAAACGTTGTCAAACAGATTTATACATTATACATTCAAAACAAAATACTTATAAAATTATTAAAACAATGTCTTGTTGTTACAGCCTTAGAATGCCTATTTAGCAATATGCCCAAAACTTTAACTACAATTTGATGTGGAGAAATTCGAACAATACTTCAGCCCTCGTCTGTTTACAAGCTGTTCCATTTTTGCCGTATCTGCATGCCGCACTCTGCATACGGCGTATTTGGAATCTTAGCTTAAATCTCACAGTTAAGACACACACACACACACACATATTCATATATATATATATATATATATATATACCGCCGATTTGACCTATAAATAGCATAAACCGACAAAATTGAAGGACATTTGTCTGACTGAGATCTATTAATAGAACATTTCGTCGTCTGACATATGTCGGTCTCCTTAGTTCAATTTCATCTGTCTGACACGTGGCCAGATTTTAGCTATAAATAGTTCAGCCAATCGTCATAATCATCATCTTCGTGATCGGGTAAATGGGAGAGAAGTGATTTCTCGCCGTCAGTTTTATCAAAAATAATATTTTGTTTAATTTATACCATCAGAACTCTCTTTGGTGTCAGACTGAGAGATGCTTGCAGATTTAACTATCTGTCAATTTTTAGCAGTTCGGGCATTTATTGTGAGTAGATAATCAGATGTATAGTTAAGATGTTTGTCTTATTTTCTCAGAATTACATATATTATTATTATATTAACGCCAACTCTATTTTAAATCTGTCACACAACGACCTTGACATTAATATGATTTTTATGATATTTTGTCCTTGGCATAGATACAGTGGTAGACTATATTATATTTTATATAACTATTTATATTATTTTTGGTATTTTAGATTTTTGATATAGATCTATTTATATATATATATATATATATATATATATATGTACATAATATAAACATATTTGAAGTATTAATTAGTGAATTCAGAAACTAAATATACTACTCGTATAATTAAATATATAGCTTGTATTTATAACTGTAACAATATAATAATGTTTTGTGCCATTTGCTTTAAATATTCTGCAGATTTAAAATGTGTTAATGGTAGGTGTGACATATTTGTCATTCTCTATTATTTGTAGCTTGTTATTAAAATAATAATGATATGCGACCTCTGTAGACCATATAATTTATTTTAAAGAAGTGTACCGATTCACCTTCAATCATAATAAGTAATATGTGAATTAGGACTTTTTTTTAATTAAGTGATTTTTAATTCATAAATATATTTCTTAGTATCATATTACCTATATAATTATTGGGATGAATATTACCAATTATTAGGGAATTAAAGTTCAGAGCAACTGCCCGTACTCCAAATATTGAGTAGTGTGCTAATAAAAATGCATGTATGTGAAAGACACTATCAAATAAATGGGTCACCTAGTGCAAATAGATCTGGCTTTGTTTACAGTGCTTCGGTTTGGTGTACCTTCAAGTTGACCAGACCATCCCCAATGACACTTAACTTCTTTCACCTAGAACCAGTGACTTCTATAGGCTAGTAGGATAAAAGGGCCCCAGGGCAACTAGATCTGGCTTCCTTTACAGTGATTTGTTTTACGTACAGTCAGAATTTGTTAATCCACAAGGTTTGTTGCATGATAATATATGGGATAAACGAGAATATGATTATCGAGTTCGTGACATACTGGTAGTCTGTGTCACACATTTTTAAATCATACAGATATACGTCCGTATTAAAACCAAAATTCAATAACCGTACGCAAGACACTATACAGACACTATAAAGAAATACTCGTGTCATTATTTGAGCGATAAATTTAAATGAGATTATTATGGCTCGCTATGGTTTTTTTCTGTTCTTAAATGACTCAATATTTTATTCAAGTATATTTATTCTTAGCGCCCAGTTAAGAAATATAAAATATGGAAAGAATATAGATAACACAAACAAATATATTAAAAGTATACAATGTAGACTTAATAATAGGAATATTGACAATGTACACCTTCAGACAACATGTCAGAAATAAAGAATGTATTACATGCAATGTTTGTGTTTTCAGATTTTAGAGTATAATACATTTGTTTGTGATCATTACATTCGTACAATTAATTGAATAAAATTCAATTACATACACTATGACGATTGAATATAACAGCTGTGGACTATATGTAACATCCGTGTTTGAAGTTTTAGAATATGAGACATCACTTTGTGTTTGTTACATTCGTACAATGAATTACAAAAATACAATTACATACAATGTTTTGTGTTTATTGAAACAACTGTATTTATGAAAACTCACATAAACATAAGTAAAAAAATTGAATGTTGGCTAAATGTCCCCCCTGCAAATATTGGCTAAATGTCCGTTGGCTAAGTGTCCGTTGGCTAAATGTCCGTTGGCTAAATGTCCCGGATTCATCTATAGCACCTGGATTCAAACCCCGGCCGGACTAGGTCAAAGTGGTGTTTCATCTTCCACTTCGCCTGATTACCTTTAGATGTCGCTTGGCCCATTTAGCCTACCTTATGAAAAAATGGCCGTGAAACAGTAATATTTTAATTTAATGTACGTAATCCGGTATAATATTTCTGTAAACGCATAATGGTCATAGTTATTACTCTCTAAGTAATATGTATACTAGAATTTATTAATCACAGAAAGGTAAATACTTTAATCATCCTCCACAGGACTGATTGATGAGTTAAACTCTCGTAAAATGTTTTGAAAAGAAGCCGAGGTTAAATATACGATAATCGTGCAATATATGACTATTTGGTTCGGCAAAAATATCACAGGAAAAACATAACAATCACCTTCAAGTGAATTTATACAAACTATTTTAGTTCGTCACCGCCTCTGTGGGTAAAAGTGTGGGACTTTCTTACTCATGGTCATGCTGCGTGGGAGGTTGGAGGTTCGAATCCTAACCGTGGCATTATTTTGGTTATAGTCAAACCAGGCAACTGGTATGGTTTTCTCCGTCGAATATGCCATATAACGTAAATTCTAAATGTACTTAGAATTAGATCAGGTGGTGAAGCACTAAATTATTGACAATATGCGTCTCCCTCATTTGAGGTAACTAAGACACGTAAAATAATTGTCATTTCGGCAATTATTATTATTATTCAGTTCTGATTAAATGACATTATATACACTTATATTACAAATTAACAATAACTATACATATATTTATGTTAAGAAACATATGTTATATATATATTAGGGGATATGTATAGAAGGTGGGTTATTTCGGGCAGGCGGGTAACTTCGGGAACATTTTTTGGATTTCACTCTCGCTTCAGAACTGGCTCGCAGCTGTGTATATCTTGCACCAACGAAAACACGCCTTCTAAACTTCGCATTATAAAACATGTTTTCCTGTTTACACACAATATTTCAAGTCACGCGAGAGTCTCTTTGGCGAAACCCGCGAAAAACAAATCGTCTTTTTTCATACCTGCTTCTACGACGTACAGATAGGTAATGAGATGTTTAAATATTTACTTAGTGTGAATGTATTCATTAATAAATGCTTCAATACAATAATGTAAACATAAATTGTATTTAAATCTCGAAATAAGGCGTGCAGAATGATTTTAGCCGAATTATTGGCTTCCCGAAATTACACGACTAACCAGACATTACGATGTTGCAATTGTCGGGTAATTTCGGGCACCTTTAGTAAACCTCTTTAACCATCTCAATTGGAATTATATATATGCATACGTAGCGTCTACCTTTATTTAAATATATGTTACATTATTCGTAAAGTTTATGTGATATCAGGTTAGTATATTGTATTAGATCTATTAACTATCATTATTAGATTTATAGTTACAAAAAATAAACATATTCAGCTTATACAAGTCCGCCAAAATTGTTTGGGGACACCTACCTTATGGACAAATGAGAGCTCTTCATTTGCAAGACTGCCGTTGCTCTTCTGTTGTAAATAGTTATACATATGTGCAGTGTTCCAATTCTAATATTATATATTCTTTGTTGTCTTGGTACGTTGAATATATTTTGTATTAATCCATTAAATGCAAGATGAAAGATAATACTATTACATTCAGCTACCTGTTTGTGTGTGTGTGTGTGTGTGTGTGTGTGTGTGTTTGTGTGTATCCATTCGTATGGGTTTACCCTTATTTATGTATGCATACTTATATGTATAAACATGTGTGTACGAAACCTATGTGTATATGTTTATATATATATATATATATATATATATGTGTGTGTGTGTGTGTTTGTGTGTGTGTGGTACCTTTTGCAGATCGTCTTTTGCAGATCATATCCAGATCGTCTATATAGTGCTAGCGACATTTCGTCTTGTGGCTGATCCATTAGTTCATCGAATTTATTGTGAGAGTCTGGTGCTATTTGTATATATCTAATCATAAATATTTGTAATCTGATATATTTCGTTACTTCTGTTGAAAAGGTTATATTATATTGTCACTTAATTTATGAAAATGCCGTATGAAATTTGTTTTTTAATTAGGATGCAGAAAAACTTAATGCTGTCATTGAAGCCGTAAGGTCAGGTCAAATGAGCCAGCAAACGGCTGCTAGGCATTGTGACATTCCCCAAAGCACAATTGCTGACCGTAGGAGTGGACGGATACTACCTGGCGCACAGCTTGGAAGACCACCGTTGATTGGCCGAATTCAGTTATCTGCTGATAATGGTTTTGGTGTGAGTCCCTTGGGTGTTATGTCGAATGCATACAGGCTAGCTGAAGCCTTGAAATTAAAACATCCCTTCACTAAAAATCGTGCTGGAAAAATACTGGTTCACTCAATCGTTGCGCCGACCATCCAAACTATCGACCAAAAGGTCGAAAATTATGAATAAAGGGGTTGTCTCCTTATATGTTGTCGATTTGAAGAAAACAAACTTATAATGGATTTAGATCTGCTATTTGGAATATGGATGAAAAAACATTCGTCTGGAACACCGTTCAAGTAGGGTTGTGGCACAAAAAGGGTTCAAGCGTGTGAATAGCAGAGTTAGTACCAGCAAAGAAAGGATCGCGGTGGTGGCATCGATTAATACAGCTGGTAGTACCATGCCACCAATGGCGATTCTTCGTGGTAAAACATGCAAAGCGCTTTTGTCCTTTAAGACGCAAGATGCCTCAGTGGGCACTCTATGGATGTGGCAGGAAAAGGCATGGATGAACGGCAAGTTGGGAGTGAAGTGGTTCACTGATGTATTTCTAAGAAAGTGTGGTTCTTCCCGTCCACAGGTTTTAATTATGGATTAAAAACACAACCATGAAGTCCTTGAGCTCCTTTAATTGGCTGTCAGGGAAAATATTCATATTCTGGCCCTCCCTCCTTCAACGACACATCATTTGCAACCTTTAGATTTAAAAAATTGGTCCCTTTAAGGCATATTACAGTCGTGCCTGCTCTAATTGTATGTCCGCTAACTTGGTGAATGTTGTTCCAAAACCCACCCGGGGTAGCCTTCTGAATGAAGTCTGGACTCGTATCGTCACTGAAAAATATTAAGTTCGGATTTTCAGGTACAGGTATATTGCCTGTGAATAGGAATGTTATTAAAGGTGACGCATATTCCTCCCTCCTTTATTAACTCAACAAATTTCTATCCCCTTAACATCTATCCCTAACCCAAGTTAGTTTCGTTCTCCAACACCCACTTCACTGCCAACTCATAGTCATGTCCTCCCTGTTGCTGCTGTTATGCTCAGTACAACTGTACCGAATACTTTGAATTAGTCCAATTCTACAAAGATCAGTAATAACATCAATGACATTCAGGATGCTACTGGCCAAATCTTATTAGATTCAAGGACGACAGGTGATTCTGTATTGGACATGGGTATTACTACTGATCTAGGTTTGTGTGGAGAATATTATGTGCCGTCAACACTGGATGTAGCATTATATCTTGACAAAATATTCATTTTTTTCTGGTGCTAGTTAGCCACATCGCCCCCCCCCCACGTGTTGCCATCGTACCGGTTACTTACTAGTAAAACATTATTCGGGAAAATCTTTCAAAAAAAAGGTAGATTGTTGAATGTGTCTGTCTGCTGACGACAAACCTAGTGGTTGGGTGCAATGCGACAGTTGTGATTTTTGGTTCAACCAGGTGTGTGTACATGCAGCTCATACGGAGGTTTTGACAAGCTTAAAATATTGCACAAATTTAAGCGCAAGTAGTTTGTATCCATTATAATAATAAATTTAATTCATTCCGCAATTAGATATCGAAACGTAAAGCGCGTTAATAATATTTACAACCGAAACGCTGTCAAAATCACTACGTATAGATCTGCGGGAATGATAATTATAGGGCTATGGCATATATTGTGTTACCATAATGGTGTAATTAAGAAATTTACAGAAAAAGTTCCCCATAAATGGTAGCGTTTACCTGAAACCAACATTTCCCGTTAGTCTGGTACGACGAAAGCCTACACACAAATGTTCAATTAGAAGTTTGCTGTTTAAAATATGAATTGTGGTTATTTGTTTAAAATATTTGAAAAAAAACAGTGGACAATATAATAAATCTTGCCTGCATATTTCCATGCACCTGAATTAAACTTTTCTCAATAAATAGTATTTTACTATTTTTCTACACATTTTATTGAAGAAATGACACTCGTATTTACATGAAAGTATTTTTGCATGTGTAACTAAATGTTTGGCGCATGCATGTGTACCATGATATATATATATATATATGTATCTGCATGTATATATATATTATAATGATGGCAGTTATTTTACGTGTCTTGGCTACTTGAAATGAGGGAGAGACCTATGGTCTGTAATTTACAGTACTGATTATAAACAAATTTATAATTTACAATAGATTGCATATTCATTGGGGAAAACAAGGTGTCTCACGCTCTTGTCCACTAGGTCAAACAGGCCCGAGAGAGAGATAGAGTGTGCGTGTGTTTATCATACCGGTATGTGTATGTTCGAGCCAGCGTGTGTGGCTGTTGATGTGTATGAGCAAACATATCCTACATTTCGTGTAACTTCATTTGTGCGTTTGATTCATAACATGGCTGCATCTACAAAAGACAAGAATGAAGTGTTTCGAGTATCATGATATTGTCAATGTAGAAATAGTCCTTATACTTTTAATAATAAATCTATATTACGCAAGTTATCCTCACTATTGTCTGTCCATTTACTTAGGCTACCGTTTACTATTTCATGCGGTTTATTTTCAAAGTGTTCGGATGACTGCCCGAAGTTACCCGACATGATGGTCATATCTTCGCACCATCCTCAAGCATCGCAAAATCAATACTGGCGAACTGGAACATGCTGTATCATTACGTAAACGTCTAGATTTTCGTTTGATATCAAATGAACCATTATAAGTGCGTTGAGCAATTGCCCGGAGGTCGTGATGACCAAATCTGCCTGAAGTTTTCCTCTACTCTATATGCATTACAAGCCTGGTTACAATTCAAAAGTTATTCTCATAAAATACTTAATCCATATTGGGGTCGTTTAGGTCAATAATTAAAATTCGCCAAGTTTTAATATCTGCATCACTATATGTCTGTATACACTTATCTCTGTATACAAGTAAAATCACACAAATCAGCAAAACTGGGATGGCATTGTGAGTGTGTGCGAGATTTTCAGGTCAAAGGCAGATGTGGGTTTTTTTCTTAGAATGGATTCCAGTGATTTATTTAGTGTAGACTAAGTAATGGAAAGTTCGTTAGTGACTTACTGTAGAGCTCTATAACGTAATCATGTGTTAAATGTTCAAGGCTCAGATATACGGTGATAAACTTGGGGCTCGCTAACTTTCAGCTTGTTCGTAGTCGGTGTTGGGTAGGATGACTGACTCTGTGAGTTGTTAAATAAAGTGTGTTATTGACTGAATAAGTGACAAATTTATTAGATTCATTGGGGAGAGAGCGGCACAGCCACCAAACCACGGCTATAGATGCGGTATATTAGTCGGTGTGTGAATGGATCTATTTATTATATTGCTATGGTAACCGGTACCGGCAGAACAGACTGGATAATCAGTGACATTACGTTTGTGTTTGGTCAACGTTGTTGGACTAACCAGGTCTGACTGTATCATGGTTTATATGACCGTAAGTATAAGTCTACCTTGGAACAAAGGTAAACTATGAGAACAGGGATAAACTGTGACAGCGAAGGTAAATTTGCAAATCTCGTGCAGACGGGAACTTCCGAGCAACCAGCTTCAGTCGTTATCCGGCAGATATCGGGATGGACCGATACTGATCAACGCTGTGTGTTCACACAAACACAGTGTGTGTGTGTGTGTGTGTGCTAGTATCAGTTTATTCAGTGAGTGTTATATCTCCGTAATAACCTCATGATTATCATAAGTTATGTTCATATAATCGATTGATTTTAAATTTCTGGTGCCTTATGGAGCATTTAAGGCACCATAAAAGTATGTTTCCCCCTGGTTTTTTCCCCTGAAACACGTGTATGTAGGTAGGCTCTTAATGATATTATTTTTATTCCAACATTTATTGAAATTGTGCGCAGTTATTTCTATGTTTTAAAGCGGCTTCGTGCCAGTGACCAAGTGTTAATTACAAAAGTTGAAATATGTAAAATCGTCACTTTCCCATCTTGTCTATTAAGAGGAATTGATATCCCAGGCTGTTGGTGGAAGGCACGGCCTCAACAACGTAGTACAATATCGCGAATCAAATGATACAAAAAACATGGTTATATTTAATTATTACAAATATTTCTTGTCAACAAATTAAGAATATATTTATCAGATATTCATTACGTGTCCACTTCATCACGCGATAGCATTCTCTCAACTTACTCAAAGTAAATAATGATGATAATAAAGTTATTTTAATAACTAAATAACTATTTAACAAAATAGCTAAAACATCTTGAAAATGTTTGAGATATATATATATATATATATACAAACTGTTGTGGAATATAGTACGTTATCTTGAATCTGCTTTAACTTTTATTAATATAAAGAAACTATTATGGGATGATTTTTAAATAAACCAGCAAATTTTTCTAGACAAAACAATTCGCCTGCAAGTATACTCAGCTGAGTTGTCAGGGGAATGACATCATTCTATATTCATTCATTCATTCATGTATGTAATGATAAGTTATGGTATGATTAAATTGAAAAGAAAACACTGATTAAAACACGAAATTCCTACTTACAAACCCGAGTCTCTAATTAGTTTCGGTGATATCTGGTAGAATTAACATTTAAAAATCCTTTTCAAAATTAGAGATAGTCTGATGAGCACTGTGTATATGGATAAGTCTTATGGCAAGGGAAAATAGTGCTGACCATGGTACACTGTATATCGTGTTTGAACCGGTATAAGCGATATATTAGACTCGCAAAGAAGGGGGTTATTAACGATGAGGAGGGAAAGATGTATATACAAGGAGAGAGCATTTTGAAAACAAAATCTAACTGTAGCTAAACATTAAATGAGCTCCCTCTTTAAGTTTACATTTGTTAAACATGGAGCTGGAAAGTATGGCAACTCCTGGATAGAAATCTAGGACTGTCCGATCATTATTAAATAATATTTGTAATATTATGAGTTGGTATCACTAGCACCAACTGTTTAATACTCGCCTAACTGTGGCCTCATTTGGCGTAGACATTTCGAGTTTTGTTTCTCGTGATTACTTTAATGTCTCATATTTGAGGGTATTGGTCACTTCACCTGTTGAGAGCTCGAGTTTCGTGGAATGATGTTAATAATGTGACTTTATATGACGCACACTAAAATAGCATGTTGTCCATAGTTTGTCCACTGATGTAAACACGGTCGTAGTATATAAAGGCTAGGGCTAGGAGCTCGCTATTTATAATTTGCTGACGCCCTGATAATAGTACAGATGCATATGTATATATATATATACTCATAAGTATACTATATATATAATATATATATATGCATTATCTTGATGATTATTTAGTTCCTACCAAACCAGTATCAGGTTGCCATCTGTAGTGGGGTACCTAACTGTCTAGGGGTCCGACCATGGGTTAATACAGCCATGGGTGATAGTGGATAAGCTTTTATCTTTATTTGCAGATGTTACTAAAGATATGCGCCATTTTTAGCTGTTTTTGCATTTTGCTTCCCGAATGTCATCAGTTTTATATTTATGCATGCTCCAAAAATACCGGTCAGTAAAAATGTATGATACTCACACAAATGCCACATTTATAAGTAACGCACACACACGTACACACCAATAAATTGTACAGGATAAACTAGCCGAATGAAAAAGCGATGATAAATTTACATCAGTTTGACATTTTAAATGATTTATTTCAACGAAATCAGCAAAGGTAAAAATAAAGTAATTGAAGAATGATTCCCACTTTATTTACAAATGATCAACATTATTATAATTGTTGTTAACATTCAACATGGATATCGTAAGCCATAAGCATTTCTTGTAATCTATTCGCGCAATAATTAAAAAGTAAGTTACTTTATTCTATTCTCTAATGAGACATTTCGTCGTCGCCATGTTTCGGGAGCAAACTACTGAATTAATAATTCAGTTTACACCAAAACATAAGTTGACAGCCATTTTTAAGAATATTTTTCAGACTGAAAACAGGTAATATGAAATAACTATAAATAAAAAAGGCTGGTGATGCTGAAAAAAGGGGAATGAAGTGAGGGGACGTTTATTGTTATTACCGTGATGAGAACATCCGATTGGAAATAGTGACTACACCGCGACGAGATTGGTGCGGCGTTGCTGAAGGGAGGTATGGATGCGGGGGGCATGGTAGTGGCCATTCTCCATTGGAAAGGGGGGGGGGTAAAATAGAGCATTTGGTGCATTCTATAGGCCACCTTTTCGCCAAAACCAAAGTACCCGACCGATTTTGTGCTGATAAAATAGGCGACGAGGGATTGTAAAATAGACGACGTATAGCGTCGGGCGTCGGCCGCTATTGAAAAGGCTGATTAGATAATCGAATCCTTCGTATTTCTATACGAGATGCTAATTGTTCTTATTTTAAGATGGACTACTACATACCGACCACTTTACAAATAATTGTCTATCGATAAGATTTCTGTTTCAGAGAGCGTTGTACTCCCCGTCACGGTCTTTATTAAGGACAGTGTTCTTCCTATTTCCAATCAGTTTCGGTTATTCGCCAACTTTGCTGATAGAGATGGACATAATCGATCATAAATGAGAGTAAAACAATGTTTATAATGGTAAAAATAAAATTGAAGCAAACAAACAAGTTCTTGTCTACTGGCCACTGATCCCCCCCCCCCCCATCGCTGTTGCCCGGTTTTACATGGAAAACAACCAGCAGGTTGAACTCTTATAGTTGTATGTCAAGTGATTGGCCACGTACTGCTTTACTCATCCGGAAAGAACGTCTCTGGTCAAATAATATACTTACCATGAATCTGTTCATGAATGTTTGAAGGTAAACGTTATATCGGTGGAGCTTTACTTGGCTTTTATAACGTAGTTGATTAAGGATAATTCCCGCAGTCAATTGGCAGTTATAAATAGTCCTGTCAAATCTAGATGACCGAAGGGCGAACTGCAACAGCATTTATTTTGTGAAAATGACATGTTCAATCCGTATTTTACAATTTTTCGCACATATGCTGTAATATACTGAACACAGTTGACGGTAATGCAGAAATTACTTAAAATCTGATTGCTTATCTCGACTGAGAACTTCGTTTTCGGTACAATTTACAGGTGTTTGACAGCTGGATGCCGGCGTCGTACCATCCAGCTCTTCCGTTGAACGTTTCTCTTCAGCTGACGTCATTGCTGGTCGTTCTGCAATAGATCAAACGTTCTCTGCTTTCCTCCCGCTTCGGACCGGAGAACCGGATAGCTCGTATTTTGTACTCATAACTGGTGTCCGGATTTAGGTCTCTGATGGTGTGCACGTTAATGCCGGCCTTAAGACCCGTGATCCTGGTACCAGAATAGGTACATCCTGGATTACACTGAATCACATACTCATCCACTTTCCCCGCGGTGTCGTCCAGCATCAAATCTACAGATGTGTTCTGCGTCTCTCCGCATCTGACTGCCACTTCCGGTTCTGAATACAATCGTGATAATGGGTCATATTGTATAAAAATAATGATGATGATGATGATGATGATGATGATGATGACCACATTAACAACAATAATATTGATAATGATGATGATAATAATAGTAAAAACGATAATATGACTCACTCGTCAAAATGGTAATATTTTTCCCTTCACTGAACATCTCGCCCCAGTATACTTGTACCATTATAGTATATACTGTTCCTGGCAATAGGTTATGATAGGTCATTTCCGCCTCGTCATACTTCATATTGAATCTTTTTATGACGTCAGGGTAGAGGGTGAACACGTAGCCGTCAAATGTGTCTGACGTATAGTGATACGTAACCGTCAGACTACGGCTCGTGCTGCTTGACGCAATGACAGACGTAAATACTGGTCCTGCAGTAATATAATAACAGTTTCATGCTCTCTCTCTCTCTATGTATATATATATATATATGTGTGTGTGTGTGTGTGTGTGTGTGTGTGTTACAGCCGTGTGTAATAATTCACACTCTGGACTTTTCTTCAGTGGCGACTTTTCATGCTGAGACGTGTGTAATGTCTCACCAGTCCAGTGTGTGTGTGTGTGTGTGTTGGTGTGATCTCTATTCCTAACTTACTTGTCGTGAAGGTTACTGGATCCGTGGAATTAGTGCTCTGTACGCCACCCGACGTCCGCCCATATGCCCTAACGGTGTACATACGCCCTGGGATGAGCCGCCTTAATGCCACTCCAGTGACACCTACTGGCACAGTGAGGTAGCTTTTACGGCCAGTCGACCATAATTCATATACTACATACCACTCCGTATTAGCCGACAAAGATGAGTCGTACTTAATTTGTATCACGGCACTCGTGTCGGCGACATCGCTCTGGTTGATGTGAAGACTTTTCGGCGGAAGTGGAACTGTTGAATAAGTAATGGCTTAGTATGAACAAGACGAATCCCAAATGGACGGGGAGAATTTTAGGGAGTTCCAACAAGACGAAACTCATCTGGACGAATTTATTTTAAAATGATCTAGTCATATCCTACCTATTACAATAACCCCAACCCTAGCCCTAACATTAGGAGAACTCGTCTCGTTGGTTTCGCCTTGTTAAGGATATTTTCCTGATTCGTCCATTTGGGATTCGACTTTATTGGGGGATAACACATGAGTAATAAATGGCAGAAAACTAGACATATTGCTACCAAAATTGAAATATTCTGTACACTCCTACATGTCATGAGTCTTGCATGAAGAACCGGCGACACCGAATGAACACATTCATTGAACGATAACCGCTGACTCACTCTAAATTATTGTCTGCTCTATTCGTTTACTGTCAGTACTGGCAGGTGTTACTATGAACACTGGCAGGTGTTACTATGAATAATGGCAGGTGTTACTATGAACACTGGCAGGTGTTACTATGAACACTGGCAGGTGTTACTATGAACACTGGCAGGTGTTACTATGAATACTGGCAGGTGTTACTATGAATACTGGAAGGTGATACTATGAATACTGGCAGGTGTTACTATGAACACTGGCAGGTGTTACTATGAACACTGGCAGGTGTTACTATGAACACTGGCAGGTGTTACTATGAACACTGGCAGGTGTTACTATGAATACTGGCAGGTGTTACTATGAACACTGGCAGGTGTTACTATGAACACTGGCAGGTGTTACTATGAATACTGGCAGGTGTTACTATGAATACTGGCAGGTGTTACTATGAATACTGGCAGGTGTTACTATGAATACTGGCAGGTGTTACTATGAATACTGGCAGGTGTTACTATGAATACTGGCAGGTGTTACTATGAATACTGGCAGGTGTTACTATGAATACTGGCAGGTGTTACTATGAATACTGGCAGGTGTTACTATGAATACTGGCAGGTGTTACAGCGCTTAAGCTGTGCGTTCAGAACAAATACAACGTGACTTTTATGCTTGTTTTTATCATGAAGTTCTATATACACAAACAATTTGTCTTTTTATTTGCAGATCAATATAAAACTATGCAACAGTAAAAATAGTTAGTCCGTGGCAGAAATGTTTCAAATAATTTGTTTCTGCTGAAATATAGTGTAACCTAAAAACCTATTTTACATACAAACAACACATGAACGTATACTATCCTTTGATCTGCCATTTCTCATTCTTGTGACCAGCTTGTTATCGCCGCAGGTGATCTCAGCCACAGTTAATTGCAGTTTTTAAATGTTGCCTAATTTAACTTAATTAAAAGTTTTTTAAATGTTGCCTAATTTAACTTAATTAAAAAAGATTATTTTTGCAATTAATTGAAATATGGAAAAAATGTCTGTAGAGATGAAATTTGATCAAATACTAGACGACTTACAGTTTATTGATGTTAGCAATGTTATACACTGCATCGTTTAGTAACCATTATTATTATTAGAAAAAGTATATACAATTAGCCGGTTGTAACACTTCCTTTTTCCATTTCAATACTGGCTGCCAATAATAATAATAATATGTGACATTTATATAGCGCCCTTTTCAGCTGGTTCCTGCTCTAATGCGCTTTACAATATTATTATCCCTGACTCAGACCTGTTTCCATCCAGCACATATCTCAACTCCCAAGGGAGCATACAACGCATGCTGCCATTGTAGGCGCAAAGCGTTATTCAAACACACAGCCATCGCCTCCTGTCAAATACTATGGCAGGCCCACACTAACAGTTATATCAGATTAACTGCACAAAGCAGATGTACAATGTGTTTTCACGTAATGGTACACAGACTATTCATTTACCATGCATGTCCAAAGTAGCAATATATACTTTTAAAGGTTCCCCCCTCTCGCTCTCTCTATCTCTCTCTGTGCGTGTGTGTGTGTGGGTGTGTGTTACTTATCCATATATATAGATGTAACTTTATCTTTCCATTCTTAAATTTCATTTTATCCACATAGGGTCAGCTGTAAAATCATTTTTCCAGATACGTGTCACACAACCTGAACATACAGACAGATGCGCCACCTTACCAGGACATATTTGAATAAGTTAGCACTTGTCCTATTTAAAATGATCCTTTAAATATTTTCACCATACTCCGAATTACGTAATATTTTACAAAATTTGGATGTAAAACATTTCAGCAATTCGACCAATCCAATAAACCGGAGCTGATGATATGCTAATATGTGGATAGCTTATTTTCGCGTACACAGAATTTCAAGCCTTATAAACGGCATCTTCATGAATATTTATTTTCACTCGGCTATTTCCACATTGTTTACAGTTAGTCAAATCTGTGAACTGACGCCATTAATACATGTATGTTTAGATAGAGCCGTACGTGTATCTCTGGATTGGTAAAGTGTCATTTAGTTTAGTTGTATGTGAGTGTTTCTGTATACGTGTTTGCGCATGCGCAATGTCACCATTCGCCGTGCGCCGACTCGGAGCATGCGTACATGTTATGGGGTTTAATTAATCAGGCACGTGGAAAACGACTGAATCATTGCTAATGATGCAAATAATTTATCATGACGATTAGGATGATGATGATGTTTTTACGGCCATTTTTGTGCACAATGGTAGGCTAAATTGGCCGAGCGACCCCCGAAGGTAATGAAGCCAAGTCAGAGATGAAACAACCCTCAGATATGCCAAGCCGAGATTCGAACACGGGTGGTAGTGACCTGTGGCCTGACACGCTACCGCTAGACCACGGGGGCGCCCTAATTTAACACGACGAAAAGAGTATTAGTTGCCAAATAAATTCATTAACTCGTCAGCCCCCACCAAAAAAAAAAAATTCCACTCACCAATGGTGACGGTTTTAGTCAGCTCCATGCCGGCCTGGTCTCCGCTGAACGCCGTCACTCCAACATAATACGTCTCTCCAGGAAACATATGATCTAACACGATATACGTCGTCTCGGACTTGACGGGAGTGGACCAGTATTTCTTCAGATACATACCATGATACCTGACGTCGTAATGATCCTGTATGTACCGTCCTGGGTGCCACGATACGTTGACGCTAGTAGCTGTTATATTGTTGAACTCCATATACTGAACTGGGTCAGGTTCTAGAAATGACACCAAACTGAACCTATAGTAACCGATGAATTAATGACGGAGGCTGGCTTTTATTCGGTTATTCGGTTATATGAATTGACCGCTTGCTTCAAAATTGTCGATAGCAATTGCCATAATAATAATAATAATTATTATTATTATTATTATAATTATTACTACTATTATTGTTATTGTTGTTGTTAGATACATTTAACAGAGACTGTAAATAAAAAACAGTTGTTATTGGTCTTAGTATCATATTATTATGTCAGATGTTTGGCGCTCTGACAATGAAGAGCCACTTCCCCGTAAGTGGACAGTCTATACTTATATGAACGATAATAAAGGATCGTGTAACGAACTGAGTACGTCAGCAGAAAGGCGCGGTTCTCGCTTACACTCACTTAGCTGTACGTTAGTTGTCACGGCCACGCTGTTGCCATAAGGACGTGTAGCCTGCTTTACACTTATAGCCAGCGTATATCTGTAGCCTGGCCGGAGATACCGGAGCTGGGTGTTGACAGCCGAGCTAACGACCCTCTGGCGTTTGCGGTGACCGTTAGCGGTAGCGGTGATCATGTAATCAAATCCGACAACCAGGTAGGGGTCATCGTGTAGCCAAGATAGGGTCACCGTGTCTGTCGTCCAATAAGATACTGTTAGACGTCTTACTGGGCTAGGAGCTGTAACGATGATAGGATATGGTTGATATAAATGTTGAAATCGCAGGTCATGAATAGATACAGTCAGACAAAAGCTATGTTTATAAATATACTATATAAGTACAAATACAGACACACAAGCAGACAGAGAGACAGACAGACATACGCACACAGGTACACATCCTCTATCTCTCTCTCTCTCTTATATATATATATATATATATATATATATATCACTAAGTCCCAGCTCGGGAAATAAAGAGTGTCAGAAGAGAACAAGTCTACCTGATACGTGCTGTAGCAAAATGTAAATGTAATTGTTGAGGTTTCATGGCCACTTTGTGCACAAGTTAGGCTAAATGAGCCGAGCGACCTCCGTAGATAATGAGGCGAAGTGCAGCAAGATGAAACACCCTTCTGATATAGCGCGACCGGGATTTGAACCCAGGTGCTATAGATCTGTGGCCAACCGCGCTACCATTTAGGCAATGGAGGCGCGCTGGTACATGCTGTAGACTTCTAGTATTAATAAACTAAATATGTGGCTTCCACTTGCCATAACGAATCGTTTTGTGTCATCTTGATATCTTATACGGGATTGATAAAATGTGCACATCCCCAGTGAGTAAGATGCAATGAAAGGCATCGAATGTGAATGGAATTAAAAGAAAAGGTCACACATTAAACCTTTGTAAACTGAGTTTTTCTAACCCATGGAATCCCCTAGGTAAGACCCTGAACACACACATACACACACCGTACTTGTATATATCGTAGTATATCTGTCAGTACTGGATTCGGCTCCGTAATAAATTGCCCAGATGGATACTTGGTAACTGGAAGCTGGTGTAAGTTGGTAGAATACATGACTGTTTGCTTCTGCCGAGACTGTTATATTCTTTTGCCTGAACTGGCTGCCAGGCACCGGAAACTGGCCTTCAGACACCATCCGGGACTTAATCATTAGCCGATAGCCTGTTACACGGCCGCTTTCCGGTCGCTGCCACGCGACGGCAGCACTAGTATTATCTCGAAGAGTTGTGTTCTCCCAGAGCTTATAGACAGGACGCGGAGCTAAGTAATAAATTGTTAACAACAATTGGTAAATATATATATATATATATATATATATATATATATATGATAATCATGATGGTAATATTTTGTTTGTGATTATTGTTCTTGTTGATATTGGTGATATTACTTCTAATGCGTGCGATTATCATGATAGTAATTATAACTATATTGTTGATGATATTGCCAACGAATATAATTTACAAAAGATATTTAAAAAACGCTCTCTGCAACTGTATGATTATTACTGTTATTATTATTGTTATTATTACTGTTATTATTATTGGATGTAGGCGTTAACCAGCCAAAGCTTACCAGAATAGACGTCAATCGTAATGGGCGAGCTTTTCTCCTTTTTGTACTTGGCCCACAAGGTCAGTGTGAATGTTGTCCCGTACGGCACGCCATAGATACTCGGTAGCCAGATCTTGTGGCGTATAGTGGAATCCTTCGACCAGATCATGCCCTGAGACTCAGTCAAGTTGTTAGACTTTCTCTGTAGAAGTGTGATATAGCCTTCCACGCTATATTCGTGCTCTGGACACTTCCACTGTACCGAGATGTACTCACGGACTGATCCAGACCATTTTAGCTCCCGGGGTGCTAAAGGTTCTGAAACAATTATCAGTAATATGGTAACAGGAATGGCTTATGATGATGACGATGAGGCTGATGATGATAGTGGTGGTGGTTCCATTACGATTATCATTAATGTTGTGATTGTTGTTGTTTTTAGGCAGCCTCGTGGAGCCTGATCACATTGGATGGAGGTCAGAGCGTCATTTCTACATCAGCCACCAGGCCGTCGCATAGACATAAATGTATAACAAGGTACTGGCGTTTTTGTTATATGGACAGATGAGATCACTAAATTAAAATTAATCGCAAGTCAGACATGCTTATGCATTACATAATCTAGGACCAAATTAAGGTGTATATGGAACAGTATAGGAATGTTGATGGTATATAAGTGATTCGGGCTCGTTTCTCGATTTGACAAAAACTATCATAATGTTTCATAGTGTAAGCCAGTTCAGAGACTAGTGTCCTATTTTTCATCGCGGGTGGCTGACGAAAGTTTAATGGTGTTACATATCTCAATAATAAATTGAAGTGAATTCTTAAAGGCCCATTGAGGAAGAAGACCTACACTCTGACAACGATCTCCCGGGATGTTTCTGCTTCATTTTCCCTTTACACATTTCCCTATCACGCACGAATCTGCGAATTACCACAGCAAGTAAGTTAATCAATTACAATTTCAGTTACGTTTACTTGACAATGTAATGACTACAGACTGTAGTCTACAGTTAATGATTCTAATCGAGTACGATTGCGATTACATTGTAAGTTAAACATGATTACAATAATTATTATAATGCATATCACCTAAATATGAATGTAATGTGTCATTGTTATTGCGTCATGTATTATACTACTACCGCTGTTACATACAAATACTGGATGTTCTTAGAAGGACAATTATCAATCGAAATTATAATTTGTTTGATGTACATGAACTGTTCATGGGCACAATTTCATAATCAACCGTGGTCAGGGACGAATATTTTCCCTTCAATTCTAAAGCCTCACAACTATTGTAGTCCATGATGTGCTGCCTATATATTTCAGTATTCAACTTTGAGTAAAAATAACAAATAAAATAAAATTGCCTCCAATGTACAACTATTTATTGAGAAAATACAGAGGATCATCAGCGTCACCTCAAGACGAACTTCAAGAGTATCCTAAGCTTAGTCTATGATGTCGCCTGATCATCGAAGTCAATTATCAATTCAACATCGGTTTGTTCTGACTTCCATCCTATGATTTAATTCTCATGAGACAATCACACTAATTACAAAATCTATAAGACAGCCACATAAATTACACCAAATACATGTCAGTGGTCTCTACCTCAAATTTCAACAATAGTATACAGTACAACGTCTCGTTGCGGCCACGCCTAAACGACGGTCAGTGTCTATAATGCGGCCAGATTATATGGTCCCAAATATCAGCCCATTTAACCCCATGCTAATTATGTTGCCAATAGCGTATTATGGCCAACACTTGAAGTCCCAAATGCCAATCGAGGCCCTCAATAACGGCCAATCAGCATTTAGAACTGACGGACCGCGGCCAATCTTAATTTTACCTGACCGCAGCAATTCACACCTGATGATAATTAGTCAGGAAAACACGCAAACTGTTGAATTAGATAAGTAGCTTTTGATTATCAGTGTGCCTCACCATGATATTACATGTGTTTCTGACAGTTCCATCTAACAGTTAAAATAAACTGTTTATGGTCATTAAATGTTTTTTTTTTTGTACATATATAGACACATAAACTTGCCGCTCACTTTCTGTATAAATGCTACCACAATTTGTGAAATGGAATCATATCATTTTAGATATTTAGTGGACACGCAATACAATCAGAAAAAAAAAATCTTCGAAAATGGCTACAAAAAAAAACCCCGAAATGAACTTTCACTCAAACAAAAAGAAAAGTAGACCTGTTGATAAATAGTGATGGTAAAAGCGCAGACAGCTTGCCGAAGCGTATAATGATGGTCGTATTCAGGTAAAAAAAATCCTGAAAAGAAAGCATGAAATTATGGAAGCATTTGAGGATAACGGTAGCTCGAAGCGTAAACGACAATGCTTCTCCACGGCCAATACTCGTATAAACGACTTGATGTGGCAGTGGTTCTTAAAGCTGAGGGGCAAACATATCCCTGTCAGCGGCCGAATGATGCTATACCTAATGTTTATTCCGGCATGGCTCAAATTTCAATAATAAGCATTTGTTTAACTTCAGTTGGTTCGAATTCAATCGGGTTGGAATTGGAATAAAATGGCGCAATGTTTATTATTGAAGTCGGTCACAATAATAAATGAATCAATCACGACGATTTTCGGTTCATCAATTATTACTTCGTTAGTCCTTTGACACCTTGCTGACCTCAAATCGCAGATGAGTAGATTGAGAGTTGTTTAGGTTTAAACAAATTATTAAACAAGTTAGCGTTAACAATATGATTAATCTTTATATTTTTGGATTAATGTTGTCTCACAGAAGTATAAAATCTGCTGGTTGAGTATTCCTCATGTTGTTTGCCGTCTAAAACTAATTCGTTCCATATCCTGCTTTATCTGCCAAAAGGACACTAGTGTTTGACTGATTTGCTCGGGTACGCTAAAATCCGTCTTATACGATCACACTTCCGACTACGCTAAGTGGTCGTTAAATACAAGTAGTCTTTTTTGAGAGTAGGTGATTAGAGTCAGCTTGTGAGTGAATGGCTATCGTTCGGTCGATCAATAAGTTCAAGATCCATTCATTCGATGAATCGGTGATTGTCTTAAAATAAGCATTATTTCCTACTCAAAATCCCGCTAGTAATCGGTGTGGACGTCCCGATTAGCCACTGGTTAAAACACTGCATTGTAAACCTTCAGGTTCTGATTTCGAATCCATCTCATGCTTTTATTCTAGGGATTGTTTCCCTTTGGACGATGCCCTTCGACCAAATCTTCCAGGTTTTGCGACCGACACCGAAGTCAAATAAATCGGTTATAAACTCAACAAGTGATCGGATGATCGTAAATAAACACACATAAAGTCTTTAAACTAGATCACCCACTTACTGGTATAATGTATCTCACTATATAGTTCTGTCCAATTATCGACCTTGCTGATAATTCTGACGTCATGGCGCGTTGACGGTTCTAGCCCAGCCTTCACGCAGATACGTGGCTGTTGCCCTCGGGTGACGTCACAGACAATGCTATTCTTGGATCGAATGCTAACTTGGAAATTTTCAGACTGATTCCACGTGACAGCCACAGAGCTTGTTGTTGTCATAACGTTGAATCTCTGGCACATACCTACTGTCACCTGGACTGACACAATCTGTAACAGGTAGAAACCGTGATAAATAGAGCATTTGATTCGGTTAATTCGATAATTACATATCATGGAAGCAAAACTATTAGAATACGAGGTAGGTACAAATTACTTGTTTAATCAAATTGTCTTGTTCTGTTTCCGGATGTGTGAAATAAATACTCTAGGCGAGAATAAAATCTTTACCGTATATTCAACACGAATATGATGTGTGTGTGTGTTAGTAACAGGTGTGTTTCTGGAGAAAGACATGACAAGGATTTAGTTGAACATTAGTACAAGTCTTGATGATATTTTCTAATTTTATTACTAATACAAGTTTAAAGTGAAATATTAATATTATCAAAATATTGGTTAATCAAATAATAGTCGGACCTGTTATTCTCAACGACCGCATAGTTATGGTTTCATTAAAAGTTTGAACCGCTACACTCTAATATGATTTACACATATAGCTATAATTAAAGTATCAGAGGTTCGAAAGAGTTTTAGTAAACGGCTTTATGTTATCTGCACATTTAATTAAGGTCATATTAACCCATGCCCGGTCGCTAGGGTTTTAGGTACTTTAGGTCCTCCTTCGGTACTATAAATATTTCATCCAATTACAGCTGACAGCTGCAGTGGGGTGAATATATAACGGAGTTCTAAAATGATGATGATGATGATGATGATGATGATGAAACACCCTTCAGATATGCCCACGCCGAGATTCGAACTCGGGTGGTAGTGATCTGTTGTCCATGGCGCTACCAACTAGACCACGGAAGTGCCCACCATACTTATAAGGGTATATATATATATATATATATATATATATATATATATATGTATCGCTATAGTGAGCTCCGGTGGCCTAGCGGTTAAGCACCCGGCACTTGGTGCCAACGGTCGCAGGTTCGAACCCCGTAAGAGGTCGAAACTTTTCCAGGGATTAATTTCTCGGCTCACTACATCGTGGGTGGCTGACCACGTTAAATGGCGCTGCCGTCTCCACTGAATTATTTAAAATTAAGGGGGACGTTAAAAAAAAACCCTGAGGACGTAAAACACTCTGGCAGTGACCACCCTCAGGGTATTTCGGCTCCATCTTTCCGTACTGCTCCCCTGTGAGTGGTGGGGGAGGCGGTTTCTCAACCACTCCAACATAGAGGCTGTGCTGATTAAGCGACAGCCTGGGGATTCTCCCCGAACAACAAAACCAAACCAAACCAAACCATCGCTATGGCGCACATTACTAAGCACCTTTAGCCAGTGGAGATTTACGGCGCTGTTAAGAGTTAATCAGGAAAATAAATTGATGGGTTCCTAGTGCCTGCGGGTCATCTATGCTTCAGTCTAGTTAGCTTTATGGATAATATGGCCCTATATTTAAATTATTTGAATTGAAATCGTCTAATATTTATAGGAATACCTTAGATCTACTGGTTAGATATATAAAACAGATTGGTAATAAAACACAATCAGTAATATTAGAGATCGAATGCTACTTAATACAGTCGAACATATGGTGATATTGAAAGTGGTACAAGATGTTTTGTTCCAATTAACAGCAGCAGGCGCATTACTTTATTAATTATATAATAAACACTAAAAACGTAATTGACGATAAAATGCCGAAATGTAATAAACACTGTCTCACTTTTGTGGAAGACCCCCCCCCCACACACACACACGAGTGTTCTACACTCAATAACATCTTAATGCATCGGATAAAAATCTACAGTCAAAATCTGTATCACTATCGAGCTTCTCTGAACCAAACTGCAGACAAACCTGTTGGAGTGATAATAATTAATCTTAATCCAAGCAATGTTTGGGAGTAAATTACATTCGACTTAAATCGTCAGTTAAAAAGTTAGTTTTACGATTATAAACGTTTTATCATAGCAACAATAACTTGCAGAGATTCACGGGAATAGAGTAGTGAGACAGTTAAAAAGTTACTTTTACGATTATAAACGTTTTATCATAGCAACAATAACTTGCAGAGATTCACGGGAATAGAGTAGTGAGACAGTTAAAAAGTTAGTTTTACGATTATAAACGTTTTATCATAGCAACAATAACTTGCAGAGATTCACGGGAATAGAGTAGTGAGACAGTTAAAAAGTTAGTTTTACGATTATAAACGTTTTATCATAGCAACAATAACTTGCAGAGATTCACGGGAATAGAGTAGTGAGACAGTTAAAAAGTTAGTTTTACGATTATAAACGTTTTATCATAGCAACAATAACTTGCAGAGATTCACGGGAATAGAGTAATGAGACAGTTAAAAAGTTAGTTTTACGATTATAAACGTTTTATCATAGCAACAATAACTTGCAGAGATTCACGGAAATAGAGTAGTGAGACGGGATGACAATAAAACATGGAGTGGTAGATTGGTAGATTCGACAAAGTGTTAATGATCCGTAATAGTGTCTATAGTTCCCGGAGGGTCGTTGCTACTTATATTTACTTATGTTGTCTAATACACCATCTGTTCTCGAATTGACTAAGGGGTCGTCCTTTGTTGGGGTTGTCACGTGGCTGTCTGTTGTCAGAATTGTCATGGGACTGTGTGTTGTTAGTGTAATTACAGGATCGTATGTTGTCAGTGTGATCCAAGGGCTGTCTGTTGTTAGTGTAATGACAGGATGGTATGTTGTCAGTGTTATCCAAGGGCTGTCTGTTGTCAGAGTTGCCATGGGACTGTGTGTTGTTGGTGTAATGACAGGATCGTATGTTGTCAGTGTGATCCAAGGGCTGTCTGTTGTCAGAGTTGCCATGGGACCGTCTGTTGTATGTGTGCTAATGAGGCCTGTCCTATAGCTCTCGCGCGATGCCGCTGGCTTGAATTTAAATTTAGCTGGGACTTTAATTTCTGTGGTGAGATAAGGCTTTAAATATGCCGCTGAATATAGCTGCAGCTAAGCTCCCTATGTCGCAACTAGTGGACTGTCAGGTAGTTAGGGTTACGCTGTATGTGAAGGCGTCGAACGTAAGAATTTACTAATTATAACAACATTGGTCTATAAATCAGGATAAACTTACTTAAGATAAAACATTCCCTGATAATATCTCCTGCGTCACTGTTTTAATCGATTGCTAAGTTACACTATCCTTGTTTTGTGTTTGATTCAGAGAAAGGATGGTGGTCATACTAAATTATCTTTTGAAATCAACCTGATATTAAAAAAGTATCACATATTAGAGTCATTACGAGGTACTGTTTAGCTATAAACGGTAGCTCAACGTGAGGTGGGATTTATTGTAGACTGAGCAATATTTAATAACAGTTTTTCTAATCCGTCGCACCGATGATTAATTATGAAAACAAATTTCTAGTAATTCCAACGTTGCTGCCACTTGTATTGACTTGATCCCTGCTGCTGTGTCGATAGATGATCAGATATCAATTAGTCAATTAATAACTCTATATCGACTGTGATATATATCTGGGGCTATCGTTTTCTTAGAATTGTTTGTCAATCAAAGTCGTTCCTCTGAATTGCGTCAACGATAAATCATGCTTGAGGCATATTCAAAACATCATTATTGTAGATGATTATGAACATATCGAAAAATATAATTCACCGAATGATTAATAATTTTAAAAATTTACATTGCCACGATAGATAAGATAGGGAAGGTGTAGTGTTCGCATAATCGATGAGGGAACTCTTTCAGGCGGCAATAGTTAGTTAAGGTTGGATGAAGTTTGGTCGGTCTTATTTCGTCTGAATTTGGACATTTGGATGTGAGAAAGTAACCTCTCAGTGTGACCATGTTTGTCACGTGGATAACCCTCTCTACCGTGACTTCGTCGTTCACACTTAGATAGGGACATAATCGAGGAACGTTCTTTCTACCAGCTGCAAGTTCACGTACCATTGCGCGCAGAGGCCACATTCTTCTTTGGGATGGGTAATTCACTCGGTAGATGGCACCACAACATAATTGAATGCTATGTAGTCACTAGGTGGCAACACCTTTGAACAGTTGGCATTGTGGCAATTACTGTCGGACTACTCAGTCGTGGCCAGTGACTGACTCCACCGAGTTAAGCCATTGTCACGATGGCATACATAAGGTATGCCATCCATACATACACTATCTCTGAGAATGTTATCGTATTACATGTAATACCACTATGATCGTGCAAGATGTGTGACTATTTGTATTTAAACACTGGTCGTTCACATTATTTGTACAGAGCCTTTGAATGGCTCTTGCCAGCGAGGGCGCTTATTAAATATACATTATTATTATTATAAAAGTTTAGCAAATTATATTTTGTCAGAATGTTTGTTTATTGGGGAAATCTTTTCTTTCTATTTTCACGGCTTGTTCACTCATCTAATAGCCAAGTACACAGCTGTGTATTTCCATAGTCTCCTCTGATTAAAGAGCATATTTACCATCAATACACCGCGCGATCGAGTCACACGCGGACACACACACACACACTCAAGCACGCACGCACATTGATAAAAGTAATAACAACTACGCAGTTCAAAGCTGTCCGCTTTCCAAGAGACAGAGATAACTCCAATAATGTAGAACCATATAAACAAATGAAAAGTGAGTGAGTCAGTGAGTGAGTGACTGAGTGAATAACCGTTTAGCCTCGGCGTTAGTCATACCCGAAATATATATCACCGAGTAGCGAATTGTTAGTAAAAGATCTCACTAACATGAGTACCCGAACGTAAATAGAACGTTTATAGAGCAATGTTAAACAATGGATAGTCTGATAGTGTGAAGACTTAAACAAAAAACGATTTTTGTTTAGATATACACCGTGCTACTAGCTAGGTAGTCTCGGGGGCGGGGAGAGAGGGGGGGGGGTGAATCGAGTACGTAGTTGTAGCTGATGATTTATTTACAGCTAAACCACTGAAGTACATCGCCAACACCGAAGTACTGTGTTATAACTGATTACCTCTTGGTTTACTTAACACTCGGATATACATATTTACATATTCGCCACGTATCATTTACATGCATGTAATCAATCAGTCAACCAATCAATCAGTCGATCTTTATTCATGTACATATAATCCAGAACAAAAGAGTCGTGCTATAGACTTCTTATCAAGTAATTATTAGTCGCATTATCACTGATTATCAGTTGATCAAATATAGCTAATTAATTGGGAAATGACTGTATAATATCTAGTATCATTGATCAAACTCTGCCAAAATGTCTAATATTGACGTGTTTATGAACTACTTAAATTTATATAATACCTCTCTCTCTCCCTCTCCTCTCTCTCTCTCTATATATATATATATATATATATATATATATATATATGCTACAAATTTCATACAATTTTATGAGCTATGCAAATTAAAATATAAAACATGTAACATTTTAAAATAACTTTAATTATGAAAATATAATTATACAGATTTGAAATTTCGAGGTTTATCCTTTCTATTATTCCTTGATAAGATTATTATATCAACGTGAAAGCTAAACGATAAAGATAATATATATATATATATATATATATATATATGTGTGCGTGTGTGTGTGTGCGTGTGCGTGTGTTGGATTTGCTTATGTTAGAATTATTTATATTTTACGATAATGCTACTGGCTGATTGATACAGCCGCATCTAGAGGTAGTTTTTATAGGTTGGTTCTAGAGGTGGTTTCTAGTAGCAGATTCAAGTTTAGAGTTTAAAGTAGAGATTAATTGGAGGTGGGTGATCTGTATGGTAGCGGGGTTGCCCATAAACCTTTAACACGTGGGCTCAAATCCCTGTCGAGCAAAGTGTGATAAATGTTTTATCTTTAGTTCCACCTCATTACCTTTGAGGGTCACCTGACCTATTTAGTATATCGCATACACAACAGTGGCTATAAAAACAGACATGTCTAGACGTAGAGTCTAGCAGATTCTAAATGTTTAGAGGCCAAGTATCATAGCAGAGTGTAGGAAATCAGGCCAATGAGTCTAGTAGCAGATTCTAAATGTCTAGAGGCCAGGTTTAGAGGCCACGTATCATAACAAAGTGTAGGGGGAACAGGCTAATAGCCGCCTAAACAGGAGCATAAAGTAGTTGAGTGTACATGTCTAGAAGCCAGTCTATTGGCCAGGTATCATGGGGCAGAGTGTAGGGGGACCAGGCTAATAGCCTAAATGGGAGCGTAAAGTAGTTGAGTGTACATGTCTAGAAGACAAGTCTAGAGGCCAGGTATCATAGTAAAGTTTAGGAGACCAGGCTAATAGGCTAAACAGGAGCGTAAAGTAGTTGAGTGTATATGTCGAGAAGCCAAGTCTATTGGCCAGGTATCATAGCAGAGTGTAGGAGACCAGGCTAATAACCTAAATGGGAGCGTAAAGTAGTTGAGTGTACATGTCTAGAAGACAAGTCTAGAGGCCAGGTATCATAGTAAAGTTTAGGAGACCAGGCTAATAGGCTAAACAGGAGCGTAAAGTAGTTGAGTGTATATGTCGAGAAGCCAAGTCTATTGGCCAGGTATCATAGCAGAGTGTAGGAGACCAGGCTAATAACCTAAATGGGAGCGTAAAGTAGTTGAGTGTACATGTCTAGAAGCCAAGTCTAGAGGCCATGTATCATAGTAGAGTGTATGGGGGGAACCAGGCTAATAACCTAAACAGGGGGGTAAAGTAGTTGAGTGCACATGTCTAGAAGCCTAGTTTAGTTGTCACGTATCATAGCAGAGTATGGCGGACAAGGTTAATAGGGGAGCACATTAGTAGAATGTACATGTCTAACGACGACAAGACACTGAGCGAGACTAATTCGTCGAGCCCTGATGACGTAGTTAGTTAGAGCGTAGGTCTCGTTACCGCGGGTCTCGTTACCGCGGGTTAGAGGCTTCGAGCTGCAATGCTCAGAATGATGACGTGATAGCTACGTGTCTCAGTAACGCTTTGCGCCCATAATGGCAGCATGCATTGTATGCTCCTTTGGGAGTTGAAGTGTGTGCCGGATTGAATGAGGTCTGAGATAATACTATAAAGCGCCGTAGAGCAGCAATATACATGTAGGTGGATAGGGTGCTATATAAATGTCACATTATAATTATTATTATTATTATTATTATATTTATTGTCTAGAGACGGGATCTACAGTCCATACATCTATAGGTCGAGTCAACAGATCCAGAATACCGAGTTAAGAAACCCAGTCTAGATCCAGATTATAAGGTTTGAATGTGGCGTGTTACGGTAGCTCCAATCTCGAGTCAGAGTTTAGAGATCCTGTCTAGAGATTCCGATTAAAGGATCAGCGCAGATATTCTGATCTAACAGTCCGACCTTGAACCGATGTCTAGAGTAAATGCTAAATTATAGAATAATGGAATATGCAGGAAAATATGTGAGTCATTGGCTAATCCCAAGGACAACATTAGGTAGTCGCTAAAAAGGATTGTCATCTAAGGCAGTCTATTGCTTTATAATGGGTATTTTTAACTCTATGTGGTGATGAGGACGCATTCCTCTGTGTGTAATATTATTTACAATTGACAATGGAAAGAAAGTTTCTGGGTCGTAAAGAGGGCTATTTTTACTGAAATATCTCATATTTTCTTGCAATTTTTCATCATATTCATCAACTTATCTAATAATAGCAGCCGCTGTATCAGATGAAAGATGATTCTTTCTTGTTTATGTGTGGTCTAACAAAAAAGAAAATGTCCCGATGTCTGAGCACAGACTGAATGAGTTAACAAAGAGAGTTCCTGATAATTGCGGTGTGGATCTTCTTTACACAGTTGACATTACACCCCCCTCCCCTGTAGGCTGTGTTATGGGCGGATCGTGATAACATTCAAGTCGGCGATGTTTGGGATAGCTATGAATAAAGGCACTTTGCTCGAAAAATTAACGTCATTTCTATATTTTGTTCCCTTTTTAAACGAAATTGCTGATTCAAACACACACACACACACACACACACACACACACACACGCCGCGTGCCCATTTGAAGCCACTCCGGTACATGCAGCAACCGAAATGAAAATAATATTTTGAAAGATGAAATTTTCCATACGACTATTTTCTTTGATCGTAGTAGATACACCAAATCTAAAAGTCCTGGAACTAATAAAGAAAATGAATCATACAGCACACACCAGGTGGCGTCATACGCTCTACACCGTCTAGCATTAGGCCGTTAGAGGTTGACTAAGAAAATGGTGGTATTCTTGGAGGAAAGGGGATCTTTTAAAATATTGGAATAATTGGCACCAAGTTGAAGAATGTGGAGAAACGTAGCCCAAAATAAGTTGCTTCCGAAGGTGAATGGAAGGCTGCGCCGTATATATAAGTTAAAACAGAGATTACAAATTGATTAGTGAGCTCCGGTGGCCTAGCGGTTAAGCACCCGGCACTTGGTGCCAACGGTCGCAGGTTCGAACCCCGTAAGAGGTCGAAACTTTTCCAGGGATTAATTTCTCGGCTCACTACATCGTGGGTGGCTGACCACGTTAAATGGCGCTGCCGTCTCCACTGAATTATTTAAAATAAAGGGGGACGTTTAAAACCCCCCCGAGGACGTAAAACACTCTGGCAGTGACCACCCTCAGGGTATTTCGGCTCCATCTTTCCGTACTGCTCCCCTGTGAGTGGTGGGGGAGGAGGTTTCTCAACCACTCGAACATAGAGGCTGTGCTGATTAAGCGACAGCCTGGGGATTCTCCCCGAACAACAAAACCAAACCAACAAATTGATTGATTTGTTTGCTTGACATCCTTACAGTTGACGGGTAAAATTTTCTGATGTGTTGATAGAGGCTGTCATAATATCAAAGCGTTACGTCTGTGATATTGACATGGACGGATAGAAATGGTATATCTAAGGGTAGAAGGTAATATTATCCTCAACCACGTTGGACGTTATTGTGGCATTTGTATAATAAGTAAAACTGTTTAACGTATTCTACCGTATCTTGTGTGGGGGTGTACGACAACGCCGTCATGTGGCTTATCTGTAGT
>JAODUP010000937.1:55000-65000 GCA_025642065.1 Paralvinella palmiformis | reverse complement strand
TTTTTAGTTTTCAGTTTATTTTTTCAGCCCGATTTCTTGTCTTAGGATGTTTTCAGCCGTTCAGCGGGTTCCTTCTTGTTGATGTACTGATATTTCTGTGGTTGATTTTGTGATATGGAATTGTCGGATAATAGTTGCTAGGAACGCAATATTAACAAATGATAACATTTGGTGCTAATAATATGGTTGCATCGGAGATGAAGAAGAAGACGATGATGATGATGATGATTAGTGTTTTACGGTCACTTTTGTGCACTAATGGTAGGCTAAATGGGCCGAGCGTACTCCAAAGGTAACTAAGCGAAGTCAAACATGAAACACCCTTCAGATATGCCAACGCCGCTGTTCGAACTCAAATGGTAGTGTGGTAGCATCGAGGTGATGCTTGTAATATAAAGAGAAATCTAGAAACGAGGCTAACACAATTGAAGTGAGCTCCAGTGGCTAGCGGTTAAGCACCCGGCACTTGGTTCGACCCCAGCAAGAGGTCGAAACTATTCCAGAGATTAATTTCTCGGCTCACAAATCGTGGGTGGCTGGCCACGTTAAATGGCGCTGCCGTCTCCACAGAATTATAAAAAATAAAGGGGGACGTTAAAACCCCCCTGATGACGTAAAACACTCTGGCAGTGACCACCCTCGGGGTATTTCGGCTCCATCTTTCCGTACTGCCCCCCTGTGAGTGGTGGGGGAGGAGGTTTATCAACCACTCGAACATAGAGGCTGTGCTGATTAAGCGACGGCCTGGGGATTCTCCCCGAAATACAAATCAATCAAGGCCAAAATTGGTATCTACTGTTTAGGGAGAGAACTATTCGTGTTCAGGGGAATACCTCTGACAAAAATACAAATTTTGATTACCAATATCCAGGCATCTGATCGGCTATAATGATTCAGGAATATATATATATATATATATATATATATATATATATGCGTGCGTGCGTGCGTGCGTGACCTCCGGGCTTCTGGTAATTTAAATTCGAAATATTATAGTCCGTTTCATTTCATCTAGTCTTACGTATTACTCTCAATGTTTGCACTATTTAATTCACCGACAATGTATTTACCAAATATAACATTTCGCACTAATAATGGAAGTCTTACGGATAATATTCTTCGACAAAAATAGTCGATTAAATAGAACAGATCACCAGTTTCCTATATTCTGTGTTTTCGTCATAATATACTGATATGGCAGTACTGTTGGCTTCGTAATGTGTGATTGTTGTTTATGTTAGAAATAGTTTTGTTATCAAATTAATTTCAATAATCAATGCCACAACTGTACATCCATACAAGAAAGTTGCCTAATAATTATATCTAATAAAAATCCAGTACAAATCTTCTCCTTGAACTGGATTCCAACTTGAGTCCTGATCTGAGCGATTTTGTGGCTTCGGATGAGGCGAGTATCGTTTAATTGTATTATTAAGATTAAGAGGTTGTTAATACGGAGTTATCTCTTGCAAACGATGCTTGCTGTTCCATAATATTCATAAAATAAAGTCTAAGCTGGCCAAAATTGTCGGGAAAATAATCTCGAACCAAATTAGGGATTGATTTATTGGAGCGTCACAGTTTATTTCCAGGTACAATTATAGAATTTTGCTGCTTCACGTCGTCGATAGAGCACGTAACTAATTAAAATTCTAAAAAAGACTATTCTGAATGTACGCACTGAAGTTTGAAGTTGCCGAAAATATTAAATCTGCTACAATATTATCTATATTTTGACATTGTGAGACACGTCGGTAATCCTGTATAGTTATATTGTCAATAAATAAATGTATACATAATTTGATATAAATATATGTACGCTGACCACTAAGTACTAGATCTATTTATATTATTTTGTAATCTTAAAATTGAGAACCGATTGAAGTAATCTAGATGCCACAGACACACCATGCTTATTAATCCCTCCAAACCCAAACGTTCATTATAACAGATGTGTACGAAAATAAAATTGATCTTCTGATGGTACTGTAGTGCTCATCTATTGGTGTACTTTTGAGATGCACATCTATAAAATAACTTACACCAAGAGTTATCTTAATGCCGTGGACATTATGTCATTCAAATCAGACGCTTATAAAAAAATAGTTATGAATATCCATTAATTATTATGGTAATTTAGACTCGTGTTTATTCCATTTCTTCGAATGAATTTGTGATTTTCTTTTACACTTTGGGTGCAACAGTTAATTAGAAGCCTGTACTATGGCAGTTTTCCACACACACACACACACACACACACACACACACACACACACACACACACACACACACACACACAAGCAATAATATCGGACGTGTATTGATACATGGTTCATATAGGTAGGATTTATTCAGTTATTCGAACCCAGAATAAAGCTGAGGTCAGCATCTGAGGTGTCGAAATGTTATATATACAGGTTTCTTTTGGACCACAGAAAATTACTGTTGAATGTAAACTGTGGTGTCAAAATAGTTTATGATATGTATGTAGTAAGTCACCATTGAACCACACGCACGTGTTGTTTGTTGCGAGCTGTGGTATCAAATGGTATGTTTTACGTGCTTCCGCTTTTTGTACGTAGCCTGCATGTAACCGCTTTCCTGTGGGCGTGACATATTTGTCGCGTACGAAAAGCGAATTAGCTGGTTCCCACAGGCTGATGAGTAGACCAGACACATGCTTAGGTATACGCACACATTTATCAATATGTGGAGGTATGGAACATTTAATTTTTTGATTAATGTATGTATAGTTGTATTTAGATTTAGATTTATGGAGGTAGGTTTCGAAGAATGTTTAGATATGTTGATGCTCTGTGCCTGTTGCCTCTTACTATGTATCCTAAAACACACACACATACACAAGCAATAATATCTACTTTTAATTACTTGCATATAGACTTACACGTTGTCGGTTATACAGTAAGCATTACTACAGGACTTGGTGCAGTTATTAACACAGGCATTTGGCTTAATCCAAAAAAATTAAATCAACTCCGATTTAATACAAGGTACCACACTCAATTATTGACTCATTATTAAGAGACTATTGTAGGCTTCATTGTAAATACAATTGACCAAATGTCGTATATTAATTTAAAATGTAAAACAGATTTGATAGAAGATATCTATATGTTGGTAGCGTTATCAAAATCTGAACATCCCAAAGTGCTAATCTTGTGATTAGAAGATCATTTACGTACGGTGATGCATTTGTTATCTTAATTATTTCATAAACAAAAATTACGATAACAAGATTTTAGAAATCGGAGTAGCGAGGAGAGGCGACCCTAGCTGTCTAGTACCTTTTTACGCGCCGAAGAGAAGCGACGCTGGCTGTCTAATACCTTTCCACACAGTGAGATGCGGCAAGCTTGGCGCTCTAAAACCTTTCTACACGGTGAAAAGGTGACCCTGGCTGTTTAGTATCGATCTAGACGTTGTTGGACATACTGGGATTATCATTACATTTAGCATACACTGTTAAACGTCTATAACAAAAGACCCTTATTCTTCAGCCGTGGGTGAGGAGCGAGTTCGTTGTGTTCGCAAATAGAACACGATGTGATATAATGTGGTAAGATATCAAAAGCGTCTTCAGCGACCCATTAAGCCTACCATGTGCACAAAAGTGGTCGTAAAACACCAATCACCTTCAACATCCAGAATACTAGAATACGTAGTCAGAGCAAACGGCGTATGAGTCCATCTTCTGAATATAAATTAAAATTGGAATTCATTAAAGTAATTGTCTACTGTGTCAAATGTCTACATAATATATCAAATCTGAGATAACCAGATAAATACTATATTTATTTCCCATTTCGTCTTCCTTACTACCCTGACACATCACAGCTGGCAACCAATTGCGAGTTGACTTCAAATCACGGAACTGTCCCCAGCTGCTGTTCGGCCAATTTGTCAGCTGTGACAGCTGGTAGAACAACGAACTGCTGATGCTAAAATCCAATAACCAATGTCCATTTTCGAAGCGGTACAGGAGACGCGAATTTGGTTCAAGTTCCTTGCGAATGTCTACGCTGTAGAAATATGCCTACTCAAGTCACTGAATGTAGGTTCTTCTTTATTGACAATAATTACTTCCTTTTAGTTCAACATTTAGACAGTCGTGAAAGGAATGTTTGCCTTTAAAATACTAAATTTGATGATTTCATGAGTTTTCTTTGACAATTGCCATCTTTGTTTCTGAGATCCGGCAATGTTTGGGTTGTTCCGGATCCCACGGACTCCGAATACTGCTATCCGCACCACCCATTTCTTTTAAATTTTACAACCCTGTGTTTATTATAAATATTTAATGAAAAATCCCTCATATATGAGACTTAGCAGTGTCGAATGAACAATATTTACAATCTCAGTTATTTACAAATATTAATTGTATATTGCAGTTCTGTTTATTTTGTGTGTATACATTTTTAATTTTTTATTATATTATATTGTGTGATCTAGAAAGCGTTATTTGGTATTAAAACTTGTAATTTATGTATTAGATTATACATTTTCGATCGATTTATATTTATGTCTGACCATAATTATAATTTTTATCAATAATTTATTTCTTTACTTAAATTATTTCTATTTCAATGTTTTATATTTAAAACCAAGATTACAGAGTGTGCAATCCTGTGTATTTCCCTAATTATAAATAAATTATATATATATATATATATATATATATTGTGTGTGTGTGTGTGTGTGTGTGTGTGTGTGTGTGGTCGCGCGCACCCACTTGTACACTCTGTCTATCGTCATCTGCAGCTAGCTTCCACTAAAATGATATTTAATTTCTTTTGTGTAAATTTATCAACATACTGTACGCCATCATCGAAACATAACAAGATAAAACATGCAGGTACATCTATGACAGACACCATAATATTATCCATATTTAGGTCAAATATATAGACCAACTTGTATCTCAGATGAATGATGCTGATATTAAAGTCTCCAAAATGTCTACTCTCTTTGAAGCCGAGACGTTAGCTATAAATAGTTATGTTATATATCATAGGGATAATAGTTGTTTTAATCCCTCCGATGAATAGGGCGTTGGAGAGCAAATTACTACTACCTGAGTTCGAATCTCGGCATGGGCATATCCGAAGGTTGTTTCATCTTAGACTTCGCTTCATTACCGTTGAAGGTTGCTCGGCCCATTTAGCCTATCATGTGCACAAAAGTGGCCGCAAAACATCTATCGTCATCACCTCCGATGAATGGACTCGTACAACAGGATAGTTCATCAACCGGCCCAGGAGTATATTATTTGTTGCTGTTAATTGCCTATCTTTGATATTATCACACGATTAGGGCTACGATGTCACCTGGTTAATGTTGCCTAATTTACAAGATATAGACATCACCAAGTACATGCGCAGTTTATTAATTGAAATAATTATATACCAAATCATCTAGCCTCACAACGTAGTCGATCGACAGTCGATCGAGAGCTACTGTAAATCGGATAATATTCGCGTCACAGCGACACCGGAGTTTTGCGACGGTGCAAGAAACGCAAAAGTTTAATGTTGAATTGTAACATCCCACTCATAGTAATAACATTTTAAACACTGAATACCAAAATATTTGAAGACCTAGTATATATGAATATTTACAGCAGATGAAAATCTTTTACATTTTTAGACTTCTGTTTTCAATTCAGGCATTTGATACAAGAATACATGGAGACAGACACATCCGCAATATACAATAGAAAGGAAGGCACCATCCTCACACACAAACACACACACACACACACACACACACACACTGTCCAATTCCTATAGAGAAAACCCTTTATCTATACAACCAGATGAATATCTTCACTATCACAATGTATAAACAAAACGACCACACTTAGACTAACGTGATAAACTGGTACTTCACAAACAACGATATGTTTGACATCGTGTGTTTATCATGGTCACCTGGCCTATCCCAGAATGCACCGCGATTATTTTTCAACCAGAACACTGCTCAGCTGGTGACCGAAGACAACAAACGGCCATCGACCAAATATGAAGGTAATGATAGCAACACACAGACGATCAGCACGCTAACCGACAGCGCCATCTGCGCTGCCGTGGAACCGACCACATAGGCGCTGCCGTAGATTTTGTGCGGCTTAATACTGTCGCACTGACCTCTGGCGGTCCACCACGTCCTGTATAAATCTCTCATCTTACCATTATCTATCAGGGTTCGAATTGCCAAGTTGAAGTGAGTCAGTAGCTCCGATCCTTTGCTCAGGGCCAAACAGTAACCCCTGTCTATGAGGAACTTGTCGATGGTGACCAAATCACAAGGTTCCCTCATCGTCATGTATTCTCCTATTGGATGAGGAAGTATAAAGGCATAATTATCCTGTCGTACCCTGGCTATGCCGTCCTCGTTGCTCGTAGTAAACACCGACGGCCTATATCTGAGCATATTTCGCCAAATTAACTTTAACACTGTTGAATTTGTATGCTTAAAGGCTCGCACTAATATGCCGCGGTCGAGCGTGCCATATTTGACTTCTGATTGGTTGATCAGGTCGCTGACCGACCTAATTTTTATTGGGACGCCCGATGGCGGCTTCCTCAGCAACAAGGTGGCGTGCACGTCTAGAAACGGGATGCTGAAGTCAACTACTTTACTTCTGTGCGATGTCCTGTACATTGGAGCTGCCGCTACATCAGCTTCCTGTTTAAAAGAAAAATGTGTATTATCAAGCTGTCTGTCTCTCTGTCTGTCTGTCAGTCACGTTTTTTTAATTATCAAACACTGTGTGTGTGTGTGTGTGTGTGTGTGTGTGTGTATGCGCGCGCGCGCGTGTGTGTGTGTATGTATGTATGTATGTATGTGTGCGTGTGTGACCCCTTCCTACTAATATTGATATATTCTCAGAACTATCCGGACCAATCAGTCACATGTAGCCAAAATATAATATAATAATCCATGTTTATATAGCGCCAGAACCAAGTAACCTCGTTCTGAGGCGCTGTACAGTATTATAGTCCCGGACTCAAACCTGTTTCTACCCAGCCCATATCTCAACTCCGAAGGAGGCATACAACGCATGCTGTCATTATAGGCGCAAAGCGTTACTATATGACTAACATCGCAACGAATCGATAAGTCACCAACTCGCACCAGAGCAAGGCAAGTGTCAACAAAACCAACGTGGAACATTTCTAGATCCATAAGTTGCATACAGGTGATTGATTCCCCGACATAAATCAGTTTTCCGCCAACGGCGCAGCAAACATAATTCTAAATATCGAAATAAACTTCATATAAAGACCAAGCCAAACATGGATCTATTTTTAACGCGTTGCCGTCTGACTTAAGTGAGTCGTCATTGCGCCTTCCAGCATAAGGCGAAATATCGCATGCAGAAAATAAATATCGCATTGTTTCTTATGGGTTTAAATTCGCTTGAATCGCCTTGAGATGAATTCATCTTACAATAGAAATAATGCCATATACATATCTATAAAAGTTTGAACGTGGTCCGCCTTTAATATACAATATTACCGAAGATACCTCTTTTGTATTGATCTAAAATTGTTTTCAACTTTTATTTCCGGCATCATAAGGAACTGTTTGAAGTTTACGGTTTGTGCTGTTCCAGTATGTAAAACGTTATGATAGTAAGTGGTACTAGGTTGAAAGTAGTGAATGTTCATTTGTTTTATGGATCCTGGTCTTTTATTATTTTACACCAAAAAAATTAGTGTAGTAACGCAATCACAATAAAAGAAGAGAAAGAAAGCTGGAAATGTGACAAAAACTAATCAGCAAATGATATGCTAATCATGATATATACTTTAAAATCTGGATATATATATATATATATATATATATATATATATATACAGATATAGAACCTACATTTAATATATATATATATATATATATATATATATATATATATATATATAATGCATGTTTATATAGCGCCAGTACCAGTTAACCCTATTCTAAGGCGCTGTACAGTATTATTATCCCTGCCTCAGACCTGTTTCCACCCAGCACATTTATCAACTCCCAAGGGAGCATACAAGAAGCATACAACGCATGCTGCCATTATAGGCGCAAAGTTCATAGCCACCACGTCCTGTCAAGTTTTGGTTTTGTGGATGAGTGAACCAATCGTTGCAACTCCGATAGCCTCGAACCCGCGACCCTTCGACAACGAGTCCTACACTCTAACTAACTGCGCCATTACCGCTCTACATATAGTTCGTCTGAGGCACGTTACCTGTCTCATCAACTCTCCGACCATTCCATCCCAGGATCCGTCGCTTTGTTTGTAGCCGAAACTGTTGGATGGTGACGTCATTATGACGTAGTTCATTCCGGTTAGTAGCGATATTTCGCGAAGCAAATCCGGTATGAATCCGACAAACCGTGTTTGCCCATTACCATAGTGATAATCTGGATTGAGCATCAAATATGGCTCCAGCTGGCGGAGAAAAGTGGATTAGATAAAAATGCTCAACTATAATAAATAACAACAACAGCAACAGCAGCAACAACAACAATAATAACCACAACAACAAATACTACTGATACTCATAGAACTAACATAATAATAATAATAATAATAATAATAATAGTATTTTTATAATATTGTTGTTGACAGATTTAAAGAGAAAGGGAAAATGTAATTTTTCACTTATATATCAAACATGGACTTAATAATAATAATAATAACAATAATAATAATCTGTATTATTATTATTATAATAATAACATGAGTACTTACCACAATGGAAGTTACCTTCAAAACATGGTCAGGATAATATCTATAATGAATATCTCCTAAAAATGTATGTTGTCTTTTAGCTATTATTAACATGTTATCATTATTGTGTGTATGTATGGCTCAATTGTTATGAAAGTATGGAGGTGCATATATGTGTACATATGTTTGTTTCCACACACACATACACACACACACACACACATATATATATATATATATATATATATATATATATATATATATATGGATGCACATACACACACACCTATATCATATATACCATATATATATATATATATATATATATATATATATATATATATATATATATAATTTTTTAAATATATAACATTCAGACAGGACTTACGGGATAAATAACAGTAACTTGGCAGTAGCCAAATCAGTATGTAGACAATCCACGTCATGATTAAATAGCTCGCTAATATCGATCATAATGTAAACATCTCGCACACTTGTATATTATATCATAACGCAATCATCTCTAGACACTGGAACACATCTGTAATGAGAGGAATATAATATTATATGTCGTCATATAATTAACCAGTTATTGTCTGACGGCATGCGATTATAATAACCTTAGTATGAGGAATAATAGCTATAGTAATAATAAGAATTATCATGGTAAAATATTATACGAAATGAGCTATAAAAATATTAATAAATGTAAATATAGTTAAAAACTCATTTATTCCAAAAGCCTATAATTAATTGTAATCCGCTTCAATTTTATGTGTTTACAATTTGTAAACGTGGCTTATTTTTGTTTGTTGATTTTTCTCCCTTTTTATTGTATGATGCTTAGAGTATTTTATGTTCATCTATAATAATAATTACAAATATTATTATTATTTTTATTATTATTACATACCTGATAAGTAGCATAATAGGTAAATAAAGCCCAGTTGTAGTGAATATTCGCCTTAAACGAAACCATAATTTTGGAATTCCCAATAACGCTGATCCCAACCTTTCATTAACTATTATCATGCACAGACCACCTTTGATGAAAGACCACCCCCACCTAATCACAAACCAGGTGGCCTCTTTAGGTATTGTTCATATTAATAAGTAGATCATTGAAGTAATGTGGACGAACATCGTTTTAATAAAGAAAACCCATAGTAGAACCTACCTTAAGGGACTACTCGGGTGGGCAGGCTAAAGGTGAATATTAAACACAATATGCAGCTCTATGTTTCTCCT
>JAODUP010000937.1:0-50000 GCA_025642065.1 Paralvinella palmiformis | reverse complement strand
CTTTATTTTAGCCAGGATGTGAAGTATTGTTTTTACTATGTCAGGTAGCACAACTCACTCAAGGTGTTATTGATTTGTTTGTCTTCCATAATACACACACACAAAAAAAAACAACACAAAGACGCACACACACACACATAGAGGGAAAAGAGAGAGAGAGAGAGAGAGAGAGAGAGAGGGACGATCCCTGTATATCTGCAAATCTATATATGTTATAAAATCTGTAAATATATATAATACATATTATAATATTATATATATATATATATATATATATATATATATATAATACATATATATATATATATATATATATATATATATATATATATCATCCCTATATCTATAATTCCCTATATCTGTCACACTAAATACATAATACGTGGCTTGTACATAGATATTTGTAATTCATGTATTCAAATGTTCATCATCCCTGTATATACATATCTGTCATCCCTGTATATACATGTTTGTCATTCCTATGTATACATGTTTGTAATCACTGTACGCACATGTTTATCATATCAGTATATACATGTTTGTCATTACAGTACATATATGCTTGTCATTCCTATACATACATGTTTATCATTAATATACATACTTATTTGTCATTACTATACATACATGTTTGTCATACCAATACATACATGTTCGTCATCTCTATGCATACATGTTCGTCATCCCCGTACATACATGATTGTCATCCCCACATATATATGTTTTTCATATATATATATATATATATATATATATATATATATATATATGCGCGCGTGTGTGTGTATGTGTGTGTGTGTGTGTGTGTGTGTGTGTGGTGTGCGTGTGCGTGCGTGTGTGATCCCTATACATACAAGTTTGCAATTAATACACATACATGTTTGTCATACCTACGTATAACTGTTTATCATCCTGTATATGTAGCCGGTTATCAAGCTGCATATAATTGTTTATCATCCCCGAATATACCACTTTGTCATCCCCATATATGTACCCGTTCATCATCCCTGTATAAACTCGTTTCTCATCCATATACATACCTGTATCTAATCCTTGTATTTGCCCGCATGTCTATGGCTACCTAAGTACTCGTCTTCACTATAGAATGTGTTATCCTTTCGCCAACTCTATTGTCCTAGCCACCACTTTTATTGTTCTCCCACTACCGTTATTGTCCAATCACTAATTCTATTGTCCCTTCTCTAACTCTGTCCAACCTGTTACCTTTTTGCTGTTCACTCGTTAATTAAATATTCCACACATCATATCTATTGCCTCTGATGTCCACTCATTAATTTCATATTCCACGCGTCATATCTATTGTCCCTGATGTCCACTCATTAATTTCATAAACCACGCATGCTATCTATTTTTCATGAAACATATCCAATTGCACTCTGATCAACTTTATTGTTGACCTATCAACTCTTTTGTATTACGATCTACTTAATAGTCAATCTACCATCTATATTACACTCTTAGTAAGAGGAATGTCCTCTCAACAAATCAATTATCCTCTCTCCAACTCTGTTATTTCTTGCAAATTCCATTGTCCCCTAACCGATTATATTGTCCTGTCACCAATTCTATTGTCCTTTAACCAATCCTATATTCCTGTCGACGATTCGGTTGTCTACTTACCGTTGTTGCTGTCCTTTCGCCGACACTGTTGTTGTCCTGTGTCAGATACCAATCGACAAGAGAGGTAGAGATAAAGATAGATAAAGAGATAGAAACAGAGAGAGAGAGAGAGAGAGAGAGAGAGAATCACGTCTGATTCACACGCTATTCTATATAACTAAGTGTCAGTTAGCTATCGACGTGTGGCAAGGCCTTAAGTCGTTAAGACAGGGCTCCGTATTGTGGCTAGGTACAGATAACACGCTTTGTTAGGCTAATGTCTGGTGGCTGGCTAGTCTGGTGGTGGTGGCTAGTTTGTGTTGGGTAGCTAATTTGTGGTGACAAGTCACACACACACACACACACACACACACACACACACACACACACACACACGCACGCACACAGAGCGAAAGAGAGAGAGAGAGGGGGGGGTATTGGGATCCAGTGATCTATAGCTACTTAACCGATTCTTGGTTCAAAGATCACGGTTTTGACTGCCGTTTGATACCAAACTTCTGTCCGACGAAATCAGATATCAATTTCTCGGCTCACGGCTTCGTGGGTGGGTGGCTGGTCGGCTTAAATGGCGCTGCCGTCTGAATTGAGAACAAGTGCCAACAAAGACCTTCTCTGAACGCGTAAACCAACCTGGAACTGTACACTGTCACGGAATGTTTCAGCCACAGATCTCTGTACTGCTCTCCTGTGACAAGCGGGGAGGATGCGGTTAGGTGTTTTAGCCACCATATAAGGAACACACAGGATAGAGGTGTTTGCCTATCAATAGATCATCCCCGTTTTACGATCGTACTTCACGAAACAGACGTAAACTATGTTATACAGTAGCAACACACTGAAATAAAGATATTAATAAATGTTCACCTTTTTCAGTTAAGTACCCAGGGCGCTCGGACGAGGAACAGTGGTTAAGCCGATGTGCTGCTACACGCCGGGTTGTGGGTTAGAACATGAATCGCACCTGTCTTTGAGGGATGTTTCCCCAATCAGTCGCGCTCTCGGCCGTACGTCCCAGGTGAGATCAGCGCAGAGGCTACGATAACTAAAATCCACTCAACTCAACTCAAATCGGTTAAGCATGAAGTCTCTTACCTTCGACGAAGGTTGGATCCAGATTAATGAGTATCCAGAGATTTTTCGTATTCCGCTGTTCATAATCAATGTTATGTCATGCTATATATTATTCCTGACGCCGTAATTAACCGTTTCTGCTGAAGACTGAGCACTGATTGACTAGTGAGAGAGAGAGAGAGAGAGAGAGAGAGAGAGAGAGAAAGAGAGACAGATGCCGGAGAACAATGGCGTATCCTCCGGCCCGACGAGGACACGTGGGGGGGGTGAGGGCTGGAATAAATCGGCTTATACGTCCTCGCAGGGTACGATTTAATCCGTTGTCCATCAGCTGGGGCTAAAGGGCCCACCGTGGGCATGTTTTACATCAATAGGAGACTATAAAGCAGCCACGTCCAGGCCGGCCCAAGCCCGGAACGAATGGACAAAGATTGACGCGCTTCGGAGATTTTCTATTCATCTCACGCGAGTTAATCACGTGATGTGTGAGCGGGTTAGTTCGGCCTTTTCCGGCGCTTTCCGTCACCACCGCAACATGGCGACGTTAACCGCCTGCTCTCTCTCTCTCTCTCTCTCTCTCTCCGTTTCTTTCTCTCTCTCGTCAAAGGATCACCGCAGAAGAAAGAGTTCTGTTTACTTGAAGCACAACACTGCTACTCTACCACGTGAGGTCCGACAGCGAAGATTGCGTCTAACATCACGTGACCTGAGAAAATCAGCCAATAGGAGCTAATTAGGTGTTAACAACGGGAAGCAGACGATATGCAGCTGGAAACTGTAAAGATTATTGGTGATTAAGGAATCAATTGTGTGTGTGTGTGTGTGTGTGTATGTGTGTGTGTGTGTGTGTGTGTGTTTGTGTGTGTGTGTGTGTGTGTGTGTGTGTGTGTGTGTGTGTGTGTGTGTGTGTGTTTAGCTGTGTATAATAAGGCACAGGCAAGTGGTCCATACAACTACAATTATTTTTCAGGGAACTAATCCAGCAAATACATTTTTACCCACTGTAATATTACATTATTCCCCGTCATCGGATAATGATATATCTGATTACCTATACACTTCTCTGTCTGTCTGTCTGTCTGTCTATCTGTCTGTCTGTCTGTCTGTCTGTCTGTCTGTCTGTCTGTCTGTCTGTCTGTCTGTCTGTCTGTCTGTCTCTTTTTCTGTTTGTGAATTTGTCTACCTGTGTGAAAGATTATGATACTGAATGTTTTTTACGTGCTTCCGCTTTTTGTACGATAGCCTGCATGTAGCCGCTTTCCTGTGGGCGTGGCATATTTGTCGCGTCCGAAAAGCGAATTAGCTGGTTCCCACAGGCTGATGAGTAGACCAGACACATGCATAGGTATACGCACACATTTATCAATATGTGGAGGTATGGAACATTTAAATTTTTAGATTAATGTATGTATAGTTGTATTTGTATTTAGATTTATGGAGGTAGGTTTCGAAGGATGTTTAGATATGTTGATGCTCTGTGCCTGTTGCCTCTTATTATGTACCCTAAAACACACACACACACACACACACAAGCACACACACACACGAAACCCCCTCACTCTGTCTTTATATATATATATATATATATATATATATATATATATATAAAACCGACTTAATTTTATATGTCCCCAGACACAACATTTAAGAAAGCAGTTTTATGACATTTTGCTTCCTTTAAAAACACCTCAAGACTGTTTGGCCATTGTAGAGTCATTGTCGTTATTGTCGTTATTGTAGTTATTCTGAAGTATTTATGGTAAACGTTCGTCTAGAACTATTTAGTCTTTCAATGACCTCTAATAAACAACCTTTACCTGGTCATAGAATGATCAAATGTTTTACGAATAAGGCCATTTGTGATATAAATTGAAATGAACCAAATGACCTCCGTATAATGTCAAGGTGATAGATGATGGTGATGGTTGGCTAAAAGTTATTTGTCATACTCTATATAGAAACGGCTTTATAATGATCTCCCCCCCTCCCTACACACACACTCACACACACACGCACACACGCACACACATTTGTGTGTGTGAATCTGTGAGGTGAATGCGTATATATATATATATATATATATATATATATATATATATTATGTGTATTTTATGACAAAACTGTGTATACATTCTATGTACATTATACTCTTCCTGTACAATATATGTTTATAATCCATAATAGAGCGACCTTCACTAGACCTTCCCTTATACTAATTCAGAATGACTGACTGGCTGACTGACTGACTGGCTGACTGACTGATTGGCTGGCTGACTGACTGACTGACTGACTGACTGACTGACTGACTGACTGATTGCTGACTGACTGACTGACTAACTGGCTGGCTGACTGACTGTTATTAACTCACTAACTCACTCATTCATTACCTCACTCACTCACTCACTCGCTCATCAATCTGTCAATATTCCTCACTATATTAAATACTATAACAGATATATATATATATATATATATATATATATATATATATATATATATATATATATATATATATATATATAGTTGATAAGAGGACTATTAACCATAATCCTGAACACAAACACAATACCAATTAAATCCGGATTATATTAGATATAAATACTATTTCTAATAATAGAACGGTCACTTGAGACAGATACATAATTTAGGACATTTCCTGTGATATATCCGTTAAAATGTTAATTACTTTAAGCTTCTTGCTAAAAGAGGGATATAGCAATCGTGATACCATTATTGTCACATGTACGATAGGACCCAGTGTAAACAATAAGCGAGATACCTATAATAGGTCATCATCAACCTGGCACACACAATGGACGTGTAAACACGACGAACAATTGTTTGGACAATAATAAATATTTAATACTTTAAGACGTTCGGACAGAAAGCGAGCTCCACCTACCGTTAAATGTAAATAAAATTTGAGGGAGGGGGCCATATCTGAGTTCGTTATGTTTATGTATTTTTATTGTCGTGTTTCCACGTTCGATACATCTTCAAAGAATGACTAATCGTTCTGAACTTATTCCTATGACGTCACCCGTCGAATAATGCCTCAGCAGCTGATATCGGTGGGGAGGGGGCGTGGTGGTCTTGGATGTTCAGAACAACTCCACAGTCGCTTTGATATTCACCTATTCTAGAAAATAACGTGTAGTATTATCTAATGTTTCCTTAATAAAGTTGTAATTCAGCATTCGTCCACTGGGGAGATGCTACAAAGGATACACGAATCGAGCGTTGTCACATCTCAGGCGTCACTAGGATACACGTCTCAAATGTGACCAGACTCAAGCGTTGTCACATCTCTGATGTCCCTAGGGTACACGTCTCAGATGTGACCAGACTCGAGCGTTGTCACATTTCAGACGTCCCTAGGATACACGTCTCAGATGTGACCAGACTCCGGAAAAATGTTGGTCACCCAAAAAACCCCCAGGGAACCGGTCCCTAGGATACACGTCTCAGATGTGACCAGACTCAAGCGTTGTCACATATCTGACGTCCCTGGGGTACACGTCTCAGATGTGATCAGACTCGAGCGTTGTCACATCTCAGACGTCCCTAGGAGACACATCTGAGATGTGACCAGACTCGAGTCTATACATAATATTCACTTTCTGACCAATAATAAACCTGAAAATAAATATTGAAGACAGTAACAGGTAATATTTCGTTAACGTGGCCAACAGACCGATTCAATTACCCCTGCTGCCACCATGCGGGTGAATTTCACACTATGGTCTCAGGTTAGAAGTCTAAGAATCAATGTGTTGCATGGCGATTAACGCGAATAGTGGCCGATAAAAGTCTTACTGAATAGCTGTAGTTAGGCTCTTTACAAACTACATCTGGATTTTATTTATAGTCCATTAAGGATTATGGGATCTCCAGATCATAATTTTGCATTTAATAAGAATGCCATAGACTTCATCCAATAGATTTATGCCACTAAACTAAGTAACGTTCAGCGAGATTTACATTGCTGTCATGATCCGGCCTGTCTAGTTCAAACTTATTTTTTGTAGAACCTTTGACATCTGACATGACGATGTGAATGGATAAAATCAATGATCACGTATATTATTATTTAATGTGTATTCCTGTTACTGTAACATTGGTATTTATGCATAATATCTTGTATTTAAGTGAACTAGCTATTTTATTTTCTGAATCAACCATTCGTGCCATGTTTACTACATGTAAATGTCAAGGATGTTAATACTCTAATGTAACAATAACCTTTTTATTTAATAATATTCAGGTGATACATATATGATTAGTTCCCAGGTACAAGTAAATAATATTTCCAAAACTCTATATTAAATATTTTTTAAATCTTCATTAAAATCAAATCAAGTTTAATTATTAGATTATTTGTTTAATCCATTGAAGCTCATGCTAAAAACATCCCCTACAAGTCAACATAAATAGTTAAGTCTTAGCTGTGTCATTCATCTGGAAAAATCGGTCTGCTCAATCATTGGGTTATATCCTGATAAGTATTGTGTTAAATCCTTTGGAAAGACACAATCGTCCAGCTGAAATACTAGCCGCAGTCTGTCGTGTAATATGAAATAATTTGCTGAAAGATTTCCAGTATTTGCCGTTAGTGAAAAGTTGCCATCCCCTATTAACAGTAGGCGCCATTGCTGTTTCTAACCCGAGACCGCAGTTGGTAACCGATGCAGCGCATTTCGTCTGGATCGGTCTATTCAAAATGTCTTATAAGAGACAATTTCCGGGACGCATGGGCAGTCCACATCTACTGTGGTTTGCATGTTAGTTAAGTATGGAACAAGAAGTGTAATTCACTCATTTTTATTAAATATAACGTACAATTATTTTTTGCTAACAGATCAGATTATTTCTATGGGGAAAGTTGACAGGTTCTAATGGGCCGAATAAATTACATGTTATTGAAAATAAATCATGAAGTTGGGAACTGTAATAAGCATCTTATCAATCCATGAAATATATTGTCATCTCCGTGATCTCACGATTGGTAAATTAATGTTTTTATAAAATGGTTCAACTAGCCCTCAAACGGACATTCGCTAGATGGCGCAGTCGTCGCGGAAATTGTCTGGAGTCCTCAATAGTTATACATTAGGTGATGGAGTCTTCGTTAGTTATATGTTAGATGATGGAGTCGTCATTAGTTGTATGTTAGGTGATGGAGTCCTGATTAGTTACTTTTTAGGTGATGGAGTCCTTAGAAGAAATATGTTAGATGATGGCGTGCTCCCTTCGAATGTGTCAGATTTTTTTTATCTTTGGATCATTAAAGCTCCGAAACACTGGATATGGTTCATTCTGGATCACATCATATTTTTAGCTACGGCTCACTGGAAATGTTTGGCTACGGATAACCGGATATCCTTAACTAAAGATCACTGGATATTGGATATTTTTTAACTCTGAATCGATCCAGATTCCTAACAGCAGATTAGCGATCATCTCTAAGTATTGACCATCAGACGTTATTAACTATTTATTTGTAGCCATCGATCACTTGACATACTGAACTCTCTGGGTCACTAGATCTTCTTAGCATTGGATCACTGGATGTTCCGAACTCTAGATCACTGGATATTCCTGGCCCCAGATAAATGATCCAAAATAATTCCGTGGATTTCTTTCTTCTTTATATTATTTGACATAATTATCATCATCATCATCACAATCATAATCATCATCTTTAGCATCATCATCATCATCGCCTTATACACAGTTCTCAATATACGTCCAGGAGAATCTATCCGTACTTTTCAGCCAAATGTTCCACAATAAATATTATCATCTCAAATATTTAAGATGAATTATTTGTGCGTGTGCTTTAGGATATATATATATATATATATATATATATATATATATATATATATATATATATATATATAATTACACCTTTCAAATGAAAATAAAATATGACTCAATAATAATAATAATAATATTATTATTATTATCAATTTTATTACATTAAACATCAATCTACTAAGAGATGATATCAACAATCTCTCTACGACAGACACTACTCATAACTAATAAACTATAACTTTATCTCTCTTCTCTTCTAGCTAATCTGTCGGCAGCTGGACTAAGTCAGGTTATGTCGTTATCATACACGTAGCTAGAACTACATCAGTGAGAGTGTGAGAGAGGCGGGGGGGGGGACGGGGAGAAGATGGGAGATAGAGGGAGAGAGAGAGAGGGAGGGAGGGAGACTTCATTACTTAAATCATTCCCGTCGCACATTCAGAAAGTGTCTCCTTTCCCCGCTAAAAAGCCAAAATGATACATAAACACGTGCTAGACGATGTCCTTTGGTGTTTCTGCGACATAAAACGAGATTTATAGACATTAAAAGCGGCGTTTGTTCTCTGATACCGGGCTGTTAGAGTGCTGCACTACAGCGTAAGGCCGGTGACAGGAAGATGGGTACGGCGTCCTTGGTGGTGATATTAGCTGCCGATAGATGGCGCTCTGTATCCCGAGACATGTGTACGGCAAAGTGCGATGATAGGGAATGTATTATAATCGCTTATGGGGCAGATGGTGCCCACACACGGACGGACGGACGGATACACACGCACGCACTCACGCGCACGCACGCACGCACACACGCAGGCACACTCACTTGCGCGCACACACAAACACACACACATACATACATACACATATATACATACATACATACATACGTACATACACGCATACACATCCATACACTCATACGCACGCATGCACATGTACACACGGAAATAGGCAGACAAACAGACAGTCTGATTGACCGACTGACTGACTATCTGACCAAGTGACCGACTAACTAAATAACTAACTGACTGACTGACTAACTGACTGACGAATTGAGAGAGAGATAATTGTTTTAGCCGCGGGGCTATTCACACCTAAGATAGGTGGCCGTGAGACGACTCCCTGGAGCAGCATCCCACAGACACATATAACTTGATTCGAGGCCATCCTGGTGTCATATCATTGACATTTATCACAAGATGCTCTCAGTCCGTAGTACATCAGTCACCAGGTGGCGAACTCTACAACGAGCCAATAACTGGCCATGAAAGCCTTATGCCAAACATATCAAAGAAAATTAGCACCTACATAACATCTCATAGATAATAAACCTGAAATTGTTTAATTCGAATGACCTGTGAAATAGACGTGTTTAGTTTTCCCCAAATATTCATGCCATGCCCAGTATAAAACAGCCCCCCCCGCACTTTTTCTTTGTGGGAAGTGACTTATCCAGGTGTAATAAATTATTCAACATTAATCCACCTTTATGTTTTAATAGATCATGATTTATGCCGTTTATAATTATTGCCAATAAAGTATAATTATTACTATTATTACTACTAATAATAATAATATATGCCATAAATTATTATCTATATTTAAAACCCCGATCTCTGCGATTATTAAAGAACAACAAAATAATGATTAATAACCTCATTTGATGAGTTTCTTGTCTAAATTGAGGTCCAAATGTTTACTTCGGCCGCCATTTTGAATAAATTGAAAAAAGTAATGATCGTTTATAAATAAAGCGAAATTTAAAAACATCAACTTAGACGTGGAAATTACAGGAAGTCACTTCATACCAGGGAGAGATACCATCATACCATCAGATAACATACCAATGTTAACATCTGATATTGTATTGTGTGTTGTTGACGTCGGGGGTGTTGTGTTGTGGAAGAAACACAAATTTAAATTATGCGTAAAATTATATATTTTCACGCTATTAATATCGGGAGGTTCTAGAAATGGATTTTTTTTTAAATATAAAATATTGACTTTATAATTGTAATCCAGAATCGTTGTTCTAATAGATGTACATCTGGGTCAGGGATAACGATCTTCCCCCTTAACACCCCCCCCCCCTTCTCGGATTTGTACAATCTGGCGCCGTATTCAACTGACAATGAAATACGACATTATTAATGAAAAATATTATAGGTAGATGAGCCACCGTATTTCATTAACAGTTAATTTGGAAAATATGATGATGATGCTGATGATGATGAAGATGATGATGTTGTTTTTGTTGTTGTTTTAGTCGTCGTTGTCGTTGTTAATGAGAATGGTGATGATAATAATGATGTCGGTGGAGGTGATAATGATGATAATAATGATGATGATGATGACGACGATGATGGTAATAATACTAATAATACTAATGGCAATAACGATTATAATGGTGATGATGATGATGATGAAGATGTCGACGAATGCGATGTTGATGGTAATAATAATGATGACGATGATGACGATGTTGATGACGATGTTGATGACGATGTTGATGATGATGATGATAATGACGGTAATATCGATGTTGCCGTTGCTCCTGATAATAACTATAATGATGATAATAATGGTAATTATGGGAATGATGATGATGATGATGATGATGATATCGACGATGGCGATGTTGACATTGATGATGATGATGATGATGATAATGACGATAATATCGATGCTGCCGTTGCTCCTGATAATAATCATGATGATGATAAAAATAACATTATTAAAACACAACTATAACTTGAATTGGAGAACGTCGTAGAAAATAAAACCGATTGAAACAAACAAACAAACAAACAAACAAACAAACACTAAAATAAGACAAGATTATACAGAAATGATGATCGTATCATCGAAATCATCACATCTCTCCGTTCAGTAAAACCCTCAAACGATCTTGTTAATGAGTCAGTTCGCGGTAATTTGAGCTCCATGTTGACGTTATCTGTGGGAGTCATACTATTAGTCACCTAAAAATGTATTAAAGATGGCGGGTGGGGATTGATTTAACTAATTACCTTCATGATTCGATAATTTTGTTTTTTTTAAATTAATATAACCTGGCAGGTCTTATTAAAACGGCTAAAAAACAACATTAAATGGGTGTTCTTATTAAATAGATGTTAGTAGGCTGCTGGCAAGAAGATAACGTCTGGATCTTTTGCTATATTTCTCGTTCTAGTATTTGACAAATCGTGTTGCGATATCAATGAACGAAGACACTTATTCCATATCCTGTACGTACAATACTAATAATAATAATAATAATAATAATAATAATAATGCATTTTATATAGGGGGCGCCTCCGTGGTCTAGCGGTAGCGTGTTGGACCACAGATCACTACCACCCGTGTTCGAATCTCAGCATGGGCATATCTGAAAGTTGTTTCATCTTTGACTTCGCTTCATTACCTTTGGATGTTGCTCGGCCCATTTAGTCAACCGCGTGCACAAAAGTGGCGGTAAAACACCAATCATCATCATCATGTTTATATAGCGCCAGAACCAGGTAACCCTGTTATGAGGCGCTGTACAATGTTATTATCCCTGACTCGAACCCGCGACCTTTCAGTGACGAGTCGTACGCTCTAACTAACTGTGCCATCACTGCTCCATGACAGATTATTTTATTTGTATATTTAATAAAACGTGTCTCCCGTTACACGTTCGTGGAGTTAATTATCCAGCCTCCACCTTATTTACTCGATTCAACCTCCACATACCTCAATCCACTGAACCTCCACATACCTCAATCCACTGATCCTCCACATACCTCACTCCACCCAATCTCGACATACCTCAATCCACTCAACCTCCACATCCCTCAATCCACTCAACCTGGACATACTTCAATCCACTCAAGCTCCACATACCTCATTCCACTCAACCCACACATTCCTCAGTTCGCTCAGTTTCCACACCCTCGGTCCCTCAGTCTACACATACCTCAGTCCACTCAACCTCCACTTTCATCAGTCCATTCAACCTTCACATTCCTTTCAACCACCGCGTTCCTCAGTCAATTAAACATTCGCATTCGTCAGTCCACTCAACTTCCATATTTTCCAGTCCACTCAACTTTTATATTTCTCAGTCCACTCAACTTTTATATTTCTCAGTCCACTCAGCTTTCATATTTTTCAGTCCACTCAACCTTTATATCTATCATTCCACTCAACTTTTATATTTCTCAGTACACTCAAGTTTTATATTTCTCAGTACACTCAACTTTTATATTTATCAGTCCACTCAACCTCCACCTATCACATCTAAACATATAACCAATATTAAGTGAGTTAGGCAATAAATGAACTAGCAACCAAACAAGTAAATGAGCAACTGAAAGCATGAGTCAGCAGACTTTATATAAATCTTTATATGTTACTTGAATTTTTGTTAAAAACTCACACACATATATGCGTACGCACACACACACGTACGTACATACATCCGCACGCACGCACGCACACACACACAAATAATCGGTAATATTTTGGTACTAAAATCCTGCATGCGAAGTAACAATTCACGTATAAACCTTTATACAAGCCATTTTGGAGATTAAAGTAATATATAACAAATTGTTGTTAATCAAATATACAGATCTATAGATATGTTATGATACACTAAATTCTCCATCTAACAATGTATATAGATGTTTACATACGTTGATAGATGCTTATTGACTATTGTAGATTGACATGTATCATCCTGGGGGTGGGGGGGGGGTGGGGTGGAAGAAGATGCTAATGACGGTTGAATTGATATCTCTCGCTTACGACGTAATATTAAGAAATCGCGTACCGTATGGAAAAAAAACCTTCGCAGAAACCGTCCATGTGTTATGGCAGATAAGGAGCAAACCTCATCTTTGAGTGATTCAGCGCGTAAAAATTGAGAAGATTTTACAATAAACCGAATTCAACAAATGCTGTCGGTTATCGCGAAGACTCATGAATATGCAAATCATTTTCAAGTATCCAAGCTCATGAAAATGGAAAATTCAAATGTCGATGTTTGTAAATATAACGATACTGTTTCATCCAGGTAGATAGTTGTTCTAAGGGGTTTTATTATCCCTGACTGAGACCTGTTTTAAACCATCACACACATCAACTCTCAGAGGAGCATAGAACACACGTTGCCTTTATAGACAAAAAGCGTTAATCATCACATAACCATCACATCCTATCAGGTTCTCATTTCTATCTGAGTGAACAAGTCGTTACATGACGGGACTGCAGTTCTGGAGTCTCGAATCCGCGACCCTTCGGTTATTAGTCCTATGCTCTAACAAAGTGCCCCATGACGGCTTGACATACCCTGATATAAACATAAGCATATCCTGATACGTGACATATCCTGATACATGCCATATCGCAATATAAACATATCCCGATACATGCCATATCGTAATATAAAAATAACATATCATGATATAAACATGACATATCCCGATATAAACATGACATTTCCTGATACACGACATATCCTGATATAAACATGACATATCTTGATACATGACATATCCTGATACATAGATTTACACTTTTACACGTTTTTTGTAACTTAACTACGTCATAATTGTACTTATTTATTGCTATGTCTAATGTCCAAAGCCGTAATGATACCAACTAATTAACCTTTACAGTTATAAAATAAATTATATTTATTTCATCCACCAATGTTTAGATTTTGATAAGTAAATTGACGCCTTACAAATTTGCATATTCATGATCCTGCAGGAGTAAGAAAAGCCTTTACAAACATAACGTCGGTTACAGGAAAGACTAATCACGGCCTATGTTACGTTCTATTTTTACCACTTTTTAATGTATACTCCTTTTCCCAATTTCCTTCAACGGAAACCTTTTAACTTTTTCTACGTCACAGGAGACAGTACGCCCCTTTTTCGCTAACGCAATTTCCGGGGGCAACGTCATACGGGAGAAATTTCGCCTGAATCCTAATTTGCATAAAACACTCAAGGGGAAGTAAATAGCAGACTATTATCGACAAATTGAGAAAATAACCCGTTTCGATGGTTTTGGAGGCGAGTTCGATGCGCAAAAGAGAGTCGTTTGATTAAAATCGTTTCACTTAAATCACATTTTAAATCGCAGCAACACGGCACTAGTTTTCTAAAATACGAAGTTCAATAGTAAATGTGAGTTCCTTGAAATATGGTTCTACGTATTCACAGGTATTCAATAACAATATCTAACACACATTCTCTATAGACGCCTATGGTAATAAAAACAAATGTGTTTATTCTACGACGTTGTACGTTGAAAGGTTAACCTCTGAACTGGCCTTGAAAATCAGAAAGCCTTGAATATCGAGTACAACACAGTTTACGTCGAGCTCTAATAATGTTGTCTATCTCCTTCAAGTTAGTAATTCGACCTCAACGTTCAACTAATCTAAGTTTGTATTCGGAGCTGAAACCATTTTCTCGGCATGTAAACATGTTTTTATTACTTTATGCACCGAAAAGGTACCCGATAACCTCCGTAAACATGAGCTTATCGCATTTTGAAAGGATGCATTTTAATTTCCGTCACAAAACCCTTCCGTCATGATATCCTTATAACAATCTATACGCAGCTCATAATGCTGCCGAACGTCCGTGTTAATAGTTTCACCTTTTTGTTGTCATAGATCAATTTAATATTTCATAAACTGGTCCGCACCACTCAGGAAGTGTACCGCGTAAATAACGAACGAACGAGCTTTACTTACGCCATCCGCTATTATCGTCCTGCTGCTCCGTCGAGTCTCGGCACATCGGAGCTCGGCCTCTTGTCACGGATATTGTTAATACTTCCGGCTGCTGATGGTATTCACGTGTGATCCAAAGACTACGTCACTCGTCGCCGCGCCACGTCACGTTGCCGAGAACAATCAACGCTGCGATTTAATAACCGCTACTCTCAATAGCGGTGTTCGACGTTCCGCCGTCTTCAGGCCACGGCGTGCTTCAACGGTAATGACGACAACAGAAGGCGATGTCTTCTCTGATATGACTGGTCCTGATTGATTGTTGAGGGAACATCAGGATTCGATGCCCAGCTAGAGACCTGGAAAGACGATAGCTACTAGTCTACGAGGGGCTGAGTAAATAATAAGTTCAGAGTGTGAGGGGGGCGCCGGATGGATAAATGATTGTTCGATATTTTCCAGATTTCTATTAAAGCAATGTGCGCGGATGTCGAGCTTTTCGATGATGGAAGACTTCCCATATGGGAAATGCCTGGACGCGAACAACGACGAGCCAATTACTGGCAGAGCATATCGTCGTGTTCAACTCGATAAAACCGATTTTAATCGATCACAGATGATACAACTATCCGGGAAAAAGGCATACAGGAAAGGCAGCGATAATCGGCGAACATCATTCCGATGTTTTGCCAATTCTCTTATGAAATGCGGAACACGCGAAGCACGAAGAAGCCGAGCCGAAGACGTAGAACATTGTGGACGACAATAAATAGTTCCAGCCAGAGAAAGCCGCTCACAATAAGAAATAAATGATTGTTCGCGTAGGAAGGTCCAAGCCATCGGGACTGATATTATTTATCATCCAAGTCGCGGCTGCTGGTCGTGTGATGGGCATCTGTCAGCTAACTCCTTTATTAATTGTTCTATTTGTTTTTCGGATTGTTGCGCCGGATGGTATCTCGGAAGGGATTATCTCGACTGGCGTTCGTTTTCAGAATCGCCATTAAAACGGGCCTGACGTGGCGGACACGCGTCCACGCGCGCGGTGGGCGATAACAAAGGATATATATCAACAAGAAATGGCTTCGGCCGACTTTAATAGCTCGGCCGCAGCTTTAGTTATATTGGATAGAGTTAGCGCTTATTTCTCCTGATCATTAATCTGGAACTGGAAGCTAATACGCTCCACGGATGATATATCATGGATTGTGTTTATTTTATCCGCTATAAATCAGTTAGATTTGCTGAAATAGTGTTAATAGTGTGTGTTAGCGACGTGTTGGGAATAACAAAGAACTCTTATTGGCTGTTTAGTAAATGGTAGACGTCTAGCCTAATACATACTTGGTTATATTCGATGCCCGCGCAAAACCACACACACACAAACACGGGCGCGCGCACACATGCACAGACACGCAGACACAAAACAGACATAGACACACACAAACATACATATATATACACACACATTCACTCTCAAGTACCACAACAGCATATGTGATTCACTTTTTCGACTTTTGTCGAGCAGCAAGTTAGACCTAATGAACAAACGGACATACAGTCAGACAGACAGTCAGACAGACAGTCAGACAGACAGTCAGACAGACAAGAACACATCTGTTTCAAGAAGTAAGAACGAAGAGAGGGGGTGGGGTCGCTATCAGTTCATTCAGAGTTAATAACAGATAGTGACTAGATAAAGACCAAATGATTGACGTAGCCAGATCGTAAGATCGATATTAATGAACAAGTTCAATGTAATCAGCTCATCAATGTCTAATTCCAGTTATATTAGTTCTTAATCTACATTAAGAGATAACTACGTATTAAGGAACTCGATATAAAGTTAGGTGATATTATGAATATTAAATAAATACGGAATATTCAGATGGATATCCGATTGAAACTGTGCATGTCCAGGTACAGCTAGTCAAACATTTTATTTTCCATATACTTCGGGAGTTAGATAGAGCACGGTGCAGTAAAGATTCAAACATGGGGTCGAATCATGGTGTTATCACTGCCGGGCGGGATGGCCTATAAGGGAATCGCCCCTTTTGTGATATGTTCCACGATTGATCAGAGCTCACATCAATTCTTAACTTTTTTTCCCCCCAAACTACTCATCTAAATATTTAAATATTTAATTCACGTCCCTTCTTTTACGGTTCATCCATATTATCCAATTCAGCCACAAACTTCAACATTCATAGGAGTATTAATTTCTAACTGCCTTTTACGTACTCCTAATCGACAACAACAACAACAACAACAACAACGCTTAACCGTATCAAGTAACAGATGAGGTAAGGCTTTAATCATATTTAAGCGATGTATTATATCCTCTTCCTATTCTCTATTATTCATTGTTATGTCCTCGTTCATAAACCACAAAAGATACAGACCATTTAAATATATATGTTATTTATGTTTGGAGTTGTTATATTTGTTTTACATATACAGCCTAGAAATAGTATAGCAGCAACCAGGTGTGTATTTAGTTGTTGTTTTAATAGGATTATATCTTTTGTTCATAATGGACGCCTAAATAGAGATCAGCCGATTACACAATCTAATTTGTATCGTGTCTTCTACTGAAGTCAATAAACCAACCCCGTTATTAATTAGTTATAACAATATATACTCTAAGAACTTCGCGATTATTTTGACCAAAGGCAGCAACCATACAACTGCGGAGATCTGCTGGTAGTATACAGCCATTACGTTTAATATCAGTTTATCCCTCAAATCCCTTTCTATGATCCCCCAAACTCTCAAAAATTCCCCCTCACAACCTGGTTCCTCAACACTCCTAGTTTCGTCCACAGTCCCTAGTGTGGCCTTTTTGACCAACGAATAAGTAACGAATATAATGTAACGGATTTTACTAGAAAGAAATACCACGAAAAATTATCAGAAACACAGTATCAGAAAAACAGTATCAGGAAAACAGTATCAGGAAAACGGTAGAAGAAAAAACAGCATCAGAAAAACAGTATCAGAAAAACAGTATCAGGAAAACGGTAGAAGAAAAAACAGCATCAGAAAAACGGTATCACAAAACAATATAAGAAAAACAATGTCAGAAAAAACAGCATCAGAAAAATAGTATCGGAAAAAAGTATCAGAAAAGCTGTATCAGAAAAAAAACAGCATCAGAAAAACAGTATCAGGAAAACGGTATAAGAAAAAACAGCACCAGAAAAAGAGTATCAGAATATAAGAAAAACAATGTATCAGAAAAAACAGCATCAGAAAAACAGTATCAGAAAAAACAGTATCAGAAAAAACAGCATCAGAAAAACAGTATCAGAAAACAGCATAAGAAAACAGTATCAGAAAAACGGTATCAGAAAAAACAGTATCAGAAAAAAACAGCATCAGAAAAACGGTATCAGAAAACAGTATCAGAAAAACAGTATCAGAAATAACAGTATCAGAAAAACAGTATCCAAAAAAAATTGAATTGTGACTTCCTAATATTTATTCCTCAAAAAGACATATAAGCTCAAACAGTTCTAAATAATATATATAATAATTGCGTTTATTAACACGAATGTTGACGATATTTGTCAACATATGTAAACACAGAAATGAATGTAATTTTATTATCGTTTCAAAGAAACCTTTTCATGTAAAACAATCTGTTTCTTTAATTCTTAGTTCTTTTTGCAGATTATTTTTGTACATTACATTTTCCTGTCACTTTCGTTTCTGGATCCAGTACTCACACGTACAGACTCCTCATAACCCATTGTTGTTTTCCTACAATCTCCACGATCATTGTATGCCAAACACTCTATCCCTCTAAACTCTGTATATACATTGAATTGTGAAAATAACTGTATATATAACTGTATATATAACTATATATATAAAACTATATATATAACTATATATATAACTATATATATAACTATATATAACTAGAAATTTGCTTCAACGTTACTCTTATCTTTCTGTTGTTTATCGTTTTGCTGTTGTTGTTGTTCTTCTTAATGCTATTTCCTTTGTCGTGGTTGTCGATGTTGTTGTTATTGTTGTTGTTTTTGCCACTCATCGTGTAGACGTGGCTGTTGTTATTGTTGATGTTGTGGTTGGTTTTGTTACTACTATTGGTATTATTGTTGTTGTGTTATTATTATTATTATTATTATTATTATTATTATTATTATTATTATTATTGCTGTTATTGTTGATCCCATTATGACTGTTGGTGTTGCTGCTGTTGCTGCTGTCATCTTTACCGTTCTTGTGGCCGTTTCCGTTGCTCTTGTTGTTCTTGCTGTGTTCCTGTTGTTGGATTTCCAACAACATCGGCAGTAAAGGGCCCATTCTAATAAATATTTCAACACTCTATCTGTTAAGTACCTAAACATATGTAATTCCTATAATTAGGACAGAGCCGAGAGATAGAGGATAGATGTCGTAGGTGTCTAAGTGAGGGCAAGAGTTAGGACACGGACACATCTCTCTTAAAATATACAACATCAACACTGGGAGAGGTCATCAACACTGAGTTGTTGGGGGTCAATTTAGGAGAGAGAGAGAGAGAGAGAGAGAGAGAGAGAGAGTTAGATTAGATAGCTAGATTGATGTTATAACAGCTAAAGACATTTATTAATATTAACATACATACCCACTCGCGTGGGTAAAATAGTTAATATCATTTCGACTTTAAAAATATTAACAAAATAATCCATGTTACTCAGCACTTACTTTCATACCCAGGGATTACCTTTATAAACAGGAACGTCTCCTCACTCCAGCCGGAATATGATAGATATTATATCCAGAACGGTAGTCTGTACAATGTAACCAACCTGCGAACAATAACAGTTGGTTAGTATACACAGGTGGTCGATTAAGGCAGCTCTTATCGTCTATAAGCAAACACCATTAATGGTTTGATCTTATCAATATTGTGACATAAAATTGTAATAAATATTGTATAATACGGTTATTTCCTAGCATGTGTACATCCATGTCCAAACACGTGGACACAAGACACACACACACACGCACACAAGAGAGAGAGAGAGCCACACACACACACGCACATGCACGCCCCCCCCACACACACAGTCACACACACAGAGGCACAAACATGCACAGGCGTCATCAAAATAAACAATATATATATATATATATATATATATATATATATATATATAAGACATTCTCTTTCAACATTACACAGGTTTAAGTTTATTAAATGTTATAAGTCTATGTAGCTATAGAAACAATTTAAGTTGCACTTATGTATTGTTTATTATGATAGGTGGTTGTGGAGACAGGTTCTGGTGTTTTACTGATCAAACCCTTAAAATAGATAAGTAATTAGATGGGCTTTAGCCAAATTATCATGTCATTTATATAAAGATAGCACAGTAATACAGAGGTAGAATCGAAATAAGCAGCTTCTCAGTTCAAACCCGAATATGTCAAGTACCTACTGATCCTTTATTTGTTGTCTAGCTGACTGACCCACAAAATGGCAGCTAATGTGAAGAAAACCCCCCACAATGATAGGCACGATAACAGACCAAAGATAGAGTACTTTAATAGTCTATGTCCTTAGAATAACAGTGATGTATTTATAGTAAGATATAAATATATTATAATAATAATCAGATATATATATATATATATATATATATATATATATATATATATATATATTAATGGTTTATAAAGAACTGTACATTGCTATGCTGGTCCCACAATTTCCACATTGTATGTATATTATATTAATATATTTTAACTTTCATCATTAGAAATTGTGAATAAAATTAACTATTACTTAGAATACCGAGGTCAGTCATTTTAATTCGGTTTTGTTTTTGTATTCTATGAATGAAGTCGGGTCCAAATAGAATATATCACCCAGCGAATGCATCCGGAAAGATGTGTTTTACATTTTAAACACGCCAATGACATCTTTGTTGTATATTACACTATCGCGTTTTAAGCAGTTATGAATAAAATTATATTAAAAAAAGAAATGTAATGAAATAATGTCTTTAAAAGAATAAAGAATAATTATGGTAATATAATTGAGACGCTGTTATCTAAAGGTTAAATATCATATTAATAACTCGCTGATATATTTTGGAGGTTTTAATATTCGATCTAAAATGTTAATAATTACACTTTGAATATATTCAGCCTGAACTAAACGACTAATGGATTCTGGGTAATGTATAGTACAAGAAACGTACGGCTACAATATCTAACTAGTAGCTCAGTTGGCTAGATATCTGTAGCATCTGGGTTCAAATCCAGGCCGCGCTTTGTCAGAAGGCTGTTTCATCTTTCCTTTCTTTTCATTAACGTTTGCAGGTTCCTCGGCCCAGTTGACCTTTAAACATTTAAATATTATTAGGGACGTGGATTAACGATACACCTGGCTCTAAATTGGTCTTTTTACAGAATTTGAATCAATTTATCAATACCGTTGATTGATTATCTAGCCGACTGTATATGTCGATGTGTAGAGGAGCCTCGGTTTGGTCAACATTGATCTAAATGTAAATCAATCTGTGATTGTTTGTTCTCTGGGAAGACAATCAGAGTTTAACAAACATCGTCTGAGAACAATATAACATTCACTTCAATCGTTCTATTTTTGGCGTGATAAGGTGATGGCACTGATACAAAGGTGTAATATTTAGTCAATCAATGTGACAGTAGGAGTGTCATCTTTGTCAGAAACCATGAGCTATGTGGCTATGAGATGTACACAACAGAATATCACGCCTTCAATATAATATATTATCTATTAAGCATGATGTTTTCGGCATATTACAGCCGATTTAAATATTCTTATCTAGTAAATAGATAAATCTTAAAGAATATTAAAGAAATCGATTGTCGCATTCCATTTTTGTGTCTTTTACTTAGAATATGACACACAAGCAAGCTCACGTACGTACACACTCACGCACACACGCACACATGCACGGACACACTTTTAACGGAGCAATTGTTTGGAACCGATGAACGTTAACCAATCAAAAAGTGACATCATACCCACTAACTAAACGTAAAACAGTGTGAGGGTTGTCAGTTCGAAACAGTTAACTGGTAGCTGATGTTACATATGTCCTGTGATTGATTGAACCAACAGGAAGTATCTCAGTGGACTATGATGGGTTAATATTTGTGTTATGAGTATTAGAATGGAAATAAATACTATATATTACCATGCTCATTATTGTGTTCTGCCAATTGGGTTTATATTTATTCTTTAAACAATGCGATGATGATTACCGCGTCTTGCTGTTAACTCAAGAGTGAATAGGGTTTATCCACAAAACACCAAATTTTCATTCAAATTATTTTTCACATGAACAAAGTGGCCAAATGGTGGGTTTATATTCGGTTCTTTCAATACAACTATATTGGGCCATATTCGCAACAAATGTAAATAATTGATTGTATACAATCAATGTACTTTATATTCAATACACTTTTGTCTATTTTGGGGTTTATATGTATATCTAGATCAAATATCTTTAATAAGCTAGTAACTGAGGCACTGTCTCTCAGCAGGAGACATCCATTTCGCAATCAGCTGATAAAAGTAGACAAAAACAAACGCATTAAAATATTCACAAATATCGTATGCAATTCAAAGATTTATAGACATGATTTTCAGATTTTACTCAATTATAAATCTTTGGACGTAGATCATGTACAGATCAATGTAATTTTGGAGGAAACCGTTCTGAACAAAAATAAAAGTCTATATATATATATATATATATATATATAAAACCACAACATAATGTGGATGATGATGATTGGTGCTTCATATTCTGTGCACATGGTGGGCCACCTCCAAAGGTAATGAATCGAAATAAAAGATGAAACAACCTTCAGATATGCCCACGCCAGGATTCGAACACGGGTGGTGTGATCTGTGGTCCAAACACGCTACCGCTAGACCACTGAGACACCCCACAACGTAACGAAGAAGTAATTGGTAGAAGGTAGACATATAGTTTGAAGATAGTCTCTATATATTGACATATCTGATAGAGACTCTAGATTAAAACTGTTCCTTATATACCGTGACAGACTCTACAAAACGATACTGTAATAACAAAAGGATTATATTCAACGTATCATGTGAAAGGGGTCATTTATTAGGTCAAGAGTCATCAACAAATTAGATTATTACACTAAAGACCAAATATTACTACATAACGTGGTTATACTGATATTAAGATTACTATTACTAAACGTAGTAATGGTACTTATTCTACTGCTACTATTATTACTCCTACAACTACTACTACTATTACTACTACGACTACCTTTACTACTAACATAATTACTATTACTGCTACTGCTATTACTACTTCTAATACTACTACTACTGATACTACTGCTATTACTACTATTATTGCTACTAATCTACTCCTACAACAACAACAACAACTATTACTACTACTACTACTATTACAGCTACTACTACTACTACTACTAATAATAATAATAATAATATATGTCTTAAATGATTAAGGATATTTAACATTCCGAACTCTCAGATTATTAAAGAAAAACCAAACATTAATAACCCGATTTGAAGAGTTTCATATCGAAACCGAGGTCAAAATGTTTGCTTTTAGCACCTGAGTCGTGGAGATGATAGGAATTAGCTTTATACCGGGGATATATACCATCATACTATCAAATAAGATAATATATTTTATATTTTTATTTGTTTAATTAAAGAAACCTTTCTAAATCGTAGTTATAGCTCAAAAGACAATATTAGGCTTAGATACTTCTGGATTATGAACGACCATCATGTTAGCTGTACAGAGAAGCCCAAACCAGAGTAATGAAATCAAACGAAGATTGTAATTCACTTTTCATTTCTGAACAAACTGGATCAATCTCGAGCCAACCAGTTATTAGTTTCGATTTCTACCCACAGATGGCGGCACAGTGATACATGTCATCTCGTTAATAAACCCAATCTTTCATAGCTAATATTATTCCCTTGTCGGTTACGTCACTTTTACCTTGATGATCTGTATTCAGATGGTGTAAATGTGTGTCTTATACTGTGACATTCAGGTATCGCCCATGAGTTTCTATTCATGACAAACCTGGATAAGGGCAGCTGATAACCAAAGTTCAGGATTTGTTCTAGTTTACCTGTTCTTGGTATTTCTGAAGAAGATTTCATTTATAATTTACAATTTATTTGTGGTTAGAGTAGGTGAAGAAAATGGTAAATTTTGTAACCTTTTCTTATTTAAAATATATATCACAGCTAACTTAATAAAGGAGAAAATCACTTGATTATTACTCATCAAAGACCACAGAAAACAGATATACATGATTTATTAATAAACAAATTTATCTGTAGAAAACATTTTGGCACTGAGAAAAGAAGATGTGATATTTAAAATATTATGATATAAAACCAAATATCTAAATACCGAAGCATCGAGTAGCTCAAGGTAAACGATATTGTTTTAAAGCTCAACTATTGTCTGTCGTGTTACTCCAATTGCGATAGGTATTAATATTACAAGAAGGTGTCACCGAATGTAACTTACCTGTCATGTATCAGCTTTATTTACTGGATATTGTGATATACGATAAGAGGAAAACCGAAAACAGAACATCGATTGTTTGTTAGAGACAAACAAAATACACCAAACAGTCACCAGGTATTGCATAATCTTTAAACAAATACATTTGGTGGTTCTACAAAGACTCTGAGTAGATACAAAATAATCTTTGTGGTATTAGTTTAAGATACATACACTGATTTAATTTAAAATACACTGATTTAATTTAAATACACGAAATATCGTGCTGTTATATATACACACACACACACACACACACACACAAACACACAGACACACAGTGTTTGATAAAAAAACGTGACTGACAGACAGACAGAGAGACAAACAGCTTGATAATACACATTTTTCTTTTAAACAGGAAGCTGACGTAGCGGCAGCTCCAATGTACAGGACACCGCACAGGTTGACTTCAGCATCCCGTTTCTAGACGTGCACGCCACCTTGGTGGACTGGTGAGACATTACACATGTCTCAGCAAGAAAAGTCGCCACTCTGGATTCAGTCCCCTGAAGAAACGTCCAGAGTTTGAATTCACGGTTCGAGATTCTCTGTGCCTGTGCTTTATTATACACAGCTAAAACACACACACAGACACACACACACACACACACACACACACACACACACACACACACACACACACACACACATATATATATATATATATATATATATATATATATATATATATATATATATATTTTAAAAAAAAGAAACACGACAATCTGTTCTGTTAATTTGACACAAACCTTATCGTCTGATGTTATTTAGACACATCATGCCGTCCCAATAACTGTTACTATAATGGTCTCTAAAGATAGTTGGCTTTATGGCAGGTTTTAATGTATCTATATAAAATATATTATCATTATCATTTATAAAATACCCACGATTATGATTAAATGACATGAATAAACGTTTTAAACGATTACGAACACGATTTTATTGTAAAGTAATCATGATTACAATCATGATTAACCCAAACTTTCCAAGTCAATATGTTCGTTGTGACTTCGGCCCATCGTTTACGTGATTGATTCGATTCCCATTACGCTGTCAGGTTAATTACATAACCTAACCACTACCAACACTATCACAATGGTATTATATTAAGTTACACTTTGTTAATTATACCAACTATTTGTCTGCTATCAGATACCACTTTGTGATCCTGTAGGATTGATTTTGTGACGTACCATGTCCAACTTAACCATAGTTACCGATGTGTATTCATCAATCAGAATAATTAGTACATTAAAGTAATTCTCTGGTGGCTCACACTTTTTTCAGATGACCCTAAAACCGACCACTTTTACTGCCATAATTAGTCACTCTAATGCGTATATGTTGCAGATTACAGATAAAGTAACTGTTTTTGTCGGTAGAAATGTCATTACAAGTCTGTGTATAGACGGGACACTGGGCTAATTACCATATGGCTGGTTAATTATACAGGATAATATGCACGCATGCTCAGTGTTGGCAGACTGAGAACGTTGACGTTACAAAGGTCTATAATAAAAAGTCTTGAGAACAAAATAATCAAACTATCATGATGAAAATAAACCCGGAAAAGTTCAGTATTTGGGAAATTAAATTGTCATATTATGTCTGTTTATTATATGTATTTGTAAATAACCTGTCATACCTTAAAAATTGTATTTTTCCAGTAACAATGATTATCTGAATTTCGTATTTTACTTATAATTGAAGTAGGTGTGGATTTATATATATATATATATATATATATATATATATATATATATATATATATATATATATATATATATATATATATATAGATGTCGTTAGGTTCCATTGTCCAACTATACAAGAAAAAAACTACTTTCCTCTCAATTGCAAGAAAGTTACTAACTTCAGTGAGTGCTCCTATATTGTCTACTGATGCACCTTGAGCATGAACTTCAATCTGATAGCTAGTGCAGCTTTAGAACAGTTGGAGGGTCCACCGACATGATTTGTGTAGCATGACAACTATAACATAAGCGGTAAGGAGAACACCGCCGTCTTTTCACAGCTTTTGTTGTTCTCAACAAGGCATTCGACACGATTAGTCTCGTGGGCATCTTGAAGATCCTGGCTGAATATGGCATTCCCGAGCAGTTCATAGCCATAGTGAAATCATTTCACGAAGAAATGATGAGTAGAGTTCGGCATGAAAGAGCGTCATCAGAAACCTTTCAGGTCACAATTGGCGTCAAATAGGTCGCTTGCTGGACCACGCACTTTCATATGGTTTTCTCTGACATGCTAAAAACTGCATTTCAAGTCGACATGTAGTCTATGACCATCCGCTACTGCAACTACGACAAGTCGTTTGTCTGAGGAGAATGCAAGGTAGAACTAAAGTGAATAAAGAGGTAGTTCTTCATTTTCTGTTTGCTGATGAATGCGCTGTAAATGCCAGCTCAGAAGATGAGATTCAGCGGAATATGGAAAATATTTCGTCTGCTTACAACGCCGTTGGTCTCACCATCAGGACAAATAAAACGGAGGTCATGTTTCAATCAGCATCCCACACAAACTACTCAGACCCAACCATCATAGTCAAAGTCCTATAGCTGCAAACTGTAGACAAGTTCACATATCTCTAGAGTACCCTGTCCACAAATGTGATTATTAACGACCAGGCCGATGCATCAATCGCCAAGCGAAGCAGAGTTTTCGGAAGGCTTCATAAGAATGTTTGGCAACGACTAGGGCTGAATCTCCAAACAAAGTAGGAAGTCCACCAATATTCATTCATGATAACTTCCCTCTGTGCCTGGGAAATATGGACAGTCTACTGAAGGTGCACCAGGAAGCTAAACAGATACCATATCAGTTGCTTGCGCAATTGCCAGATTGCTTTACACCACGTGCAAAAATATGATTCCGAATAGGGGGGTCCTCAAGCGTGCAGGACTGCAAAGCATTCATACTCTCCTAAAGAAAGCTCAACTTCGATGGGTTGGGATATGGGTCAGAATGAGCGATGAAAGACTATCAACGTGACTGTTGTATAGGTCAATGAGGAGGAACTCTATTGGTGGTCAACGTAAACAAGACTCCCTCAAATCAACTCTAAAGGCCTTTGGAACCGAGATTTCGGGAAAGCTTAGCAACCGAAGGAAGCATCTGACACAGCGTGATGGGGAAGGGAGCAGCGTGATATGAATAAACCAGCATGATCGTCATTATCCCGATAGATGGACGAACAACACCTGTGTGTTGGTGTGTGTGTTTGTTTGTTTGTGTGTGTGTGTGTGTGTGCGTGTGCGTGCGTGTGTGTGCGTGTGTGTAACTAACACTAGCATCACCATTTCCAGCAAAATCAGTTAAAGTCATTTCGACTGCGATAACAACATCAATAACAACAACAAAACAATAACAACAATAACAATAAAATAAAACTACAAGAAAACTCGAACAATACAAATAATAAAATCAACCAAAAATATCCATGTCACTCATCATTTACATTCAGACCAGGGATTAGCTTTCGTAAAAATACCCCACAACCCTCCCACCCCCGCTAATTCCAGCCGGGATATCATAGATATTATATCCAGAACGAGAGTATATAAAATGTAATCTGCCTAATGATGTCAACCTGAGAACAATAACAGTTGGTTGTTATACACAGGTGGTATAATAAGGCAGCTCATATCGTCTATAACCAAATACTATTAATGGTTTGGTCTTGTCAATATTGTAATATAAAACTATAACAAATCTTGTATAATACCGTTATTTCATTGCATGTGTACATCCACATGCAAGCACTTGGAAGCAAGATGCATATACAAATGCGCTCTGATACGCGTGCGCACACATTCACGTACACACACACGCACTCAAAATAAGTAGGTTCTGGGTTTTTACTCGTCAAACACAAGAAATAAGTAATTTGATTGACTTTATCCAAATTATCATGTCATTTATATAAATAAAGCCCAGTAATACAGAGGTAGGGTCTAAATTAATAGCTTCTTAGTTCAAACCGAATATTTCAAGTAGCTACTCTTTCATTTGTTGTCTAGCTGACTGACCCACAAAATTTTATTAATTTGAGAAAGCACAATGATAGGCACGATAACAGACCAAAGATAGAGCCCTTTATTAGGCTACGTCCTTAAAATAACAGTGATGTGTTTGTAATAAGATACAATAAAGATATTATAAATAACAGATCAGGAGATATATTAATGATTTATAAAGAACTTTCAATACCGGGGTCAGTCAAAGTTTTATTTTTAAGACAAACTATTTATTTTGGTTCAGTTTTGCGTTTGAGTAAACGAACGAAATCACGTTCAAATAGAATGTATCACTCGGTGAACGAACCCGTTAAAGACTCCAATGTCTTTTTTTGGTATATTATACCGTCAACGTTTAGGGCTGTTATAAATAAAATTAGATAAAAAGAGGATAAATATAGTGAAATAATGTTCCATAAAAAATATTACGAATACACAACTGACTTGATGTGGTTCAAAGGTTCTAATTTCTAGTTAAATTAACTCGCTGATGTATTTTAGCCGTTTTAATAGCTTACTTAAAACGGTAAAAATTACACCTGGATGCATGTAGCCTTAATTAAACGGGTAATGCATTATATACAATAAGGAACTATATATTGCATTTCGTGTGATATATGACTTCGTTGAACAACATATAATACCTGGTCAGTGAATACATTTTGTCTGAGAATACCAAAACAATAAAAACAACTACTTTCATTACAAGCGATGGCCATCACATATCCATAACACATGGGTTCAAATCCATGCTGGGCTATGTGAGGAGTGTTTCATCTTTCACTTCTCCGCATTACTTCTTGATGTCGTTCGGCTCAGTTAGCTTATTATTTGTACAACATTGACAGTTAAAAAGACAACATTTAAACATTATAAGGGACGTCGTGTATTGCCAATATACCTCCTTCTATAGTACCCTTCTAACATAGCTAGCACCAATTTATCAATACAGTTGATTGATTATCTAGCCGGCTGTATATATCGATGAGTAGAGGAGCCTCGGTTTGGTCAACACTGATTGTTTGTTCTCTGGGAAGACAATCAGACTTTAACAAACATCCAATGAGAACAATATAACATTCACTTCAATCGTTCTATTTTTGGCGTGATAAGGTGATGGCACTGATACAAAGGTGTAATATTTAGTCAATAAATGTGACAGTAGGAATGTTATCTTTGTTAGAAACCATGAGCTGTGTTGGGGGTGAAATGTACACAAAATGCGTGTGATGTCTTCCGCTGATGACATTCGATTTGAACATTATTATCTAGTCTGTAGATTAATCTGAAATAATAATAAAGACTTTGACTGTCACAATCTACTTCTGTGTCTTTTATTAAAAACATGACACGTACAATAGCTATCTAAGTTTAACATATTATGTAGTGAATAAGTGCATGAGTGGGTGAAATGAGTGAGTGAGTGAGTGAGTGAGTGAGTGAGTGAGTGAGTGTGAGTGAGTGAGTGAGTGAGTGAGTGAGTGAGTGAGTGAGTGAGTGAGTGAGTGAGTGAGTGAGTGAGTGAGTGAGTGAGTGAGTGAGTGAGTGAGTGAGTGAGTGAGTGGTGAGTGAGTGAGTGAGTGAGTGAGTGAGTGAGTGAGTGAGTGAGTGAGTGGTGGTGAGTGAGTGAGTGAGTGAGTGAGTGAGTGAGTGAGTGAGTGAGTGAGTGAGTGAGTATAGTTGTACGATGAGTGAGTGTTTTTCTTTTGTATATAAACAGTAAAATTTGGTTGTTAATAACTAAGATATAAAGAAATAGTACCTTAATTCGAAGTAGTTAACTGGTCCGGCCAAACGTCCATTCACTTCCATAGTAAAGAAACTGGGATATAACGAAATTTATACAACGAAAACTTGCTTAAATCGAAGTGATGTTTCGGTCCCAACAGCATTAAATCAATATAAACGCGCTGTATGAGATTTCAATTGTCATTCAGTCAAACGACCGTTATGATCATTGCAATCGCAAATGCAACAACCAATATGAAAATGACAATCAAATTTAATTGAATTGTTTTGCCGACAGAAACGTGCAATGTTATTGTTACATTAGGGTTCGAGCATTGACCTGAAAGAAAACTAGAGCGAGCAGTCAGTGGTGTTTGAATGGGCCGCCATGACCAAACAGGGCTGACTTCCGGTAGTGGAAAAAAGCAACGTTGAAGCGGCTGCGCTTCGAGTTTTGTACCTATGAATACGGACAATTATTGTGATGTGTGCATTATAATTTTGTGTGTGCAGACAAAATGTACTATTCCTCTCCTAATATATGCCATGAAATATGTAAATGTAGTTTTATGTAAGTCCATAGATCTAGTTTAGTTGGGATGAAACGCCAGAGACAGAGGGGGAGGGGGTTGTCGAATAGGCTAAATATAATAACAATAATAATAGTTAAGCTTAATTTCCCGCCAAAAAAACCCAATGCTTTAACATTTTTTTAAAAGTGTCCTTTATACTTACCGAAGAAAAGATATTCATTTTGTATTACTTACACGCCCACGGCTTATACAACCAACGACACAACAATAATTCACCATGTTTATAAACCCGATTTTTCAATCTGCCTTCCTTTTTTCAACGACCGGAAGTTGGGACCTGTTTGCCATCGAATCGGTGGCGGTGTTCGGTCTAGTTTCCTTTCAGGTCATGGGTTCGAGTATATATTGACACATGTGACTTCAAATGGTACTATGGCGTACGATTAACCGCGAACCTTGGATTGGCTTGCCAACCTGTTTAAATGGGAAACAGTTTTCTATCAGTAATGGTGGGTGGCTGACCACGTTAAATGGCGCTGCCGTCTCCACTGAATTATTTAAAATAACGGGGGAGGTTAAAAACCCCCTGAGGACGTAAAACACTCTGGTAGTGACCACCCTCAGTGTATTTCGGCTCCATCTCTCCGTACTGCTCCCCTGTGAGTGGTGGGGGAGGAGATTTTCTCAACCACTCCAACATAGAGGCTGTGCCAAATAAGCGACAGTCTGGGGACCCCAACACCAACAAACAAATATCAGTAATGAAAAGCATTTGATTTCACCTTTGTTGGATAGCATCAGACCATAGCCGTGATAACACAATTGATTATATCGATTTATTCCTCACTCTATACACTCTAGTTAGTTCACTCATTCTTTGTTGGATTGACTCAGCTTCCTAACCTGATTCCTTATAACAAAGCCGATTGAGTTTCGACAGTTTCTACGCCGTAGTACATACTACCGAACTAGAAACTACACCTGTTTCTCTTAAGATTGTACATATTGTTTTTCTATCCCTCTCAGCATATTACCAGTTTCTCATCCTTGATCAAATATACATGGTAAAATGTCTGGACTAGATCGCAGCTTCTGGAATCAATGGAAGACCGTACAAACCAAGAAAAGGTCGCGACTGTAGAAGAAACAGCGAACCCTGCCAGCAACACAACCCAGACCTCATACCATACAGGTGGTAAATACTGGTCCTTGGAAGTCGGAGTTCGAGATTCTCATGAGCCTGCACAAGGAACACCCGGGACTCGACATCGATGTAAAACATACATGGGAGGGCGCCACGCTCCTGAAAACATCAAGCCCGGAGATGAGGGACACCATCCTCCTAATAGAAGAACTGGAGAGGAAACCGATCAAGTATACCCTGATGCCACCGCCGATCTGGAATATAAGGTACGTTATAACGAATGTTCCTTTTCAAATACCCGATATCTATTTTCAAGAAACCTACGGCTTCACAGACGTGAAAAGACTCAGCAAGGGACGCCCCGGCTCACTACCTGTGCTGCAAAACCCCAGAGCAGCCTAAATGCATCAATTGCCTCGGAAGTCACTGCTATTCTGGCCCATATGAACCAGTTAATGAAAACAGTGGACACAATCAAGGAACTCGTCGAAACACTTCCTAAGGAATTATACCAGAAGGCACAGAAGGAGCTCATAGCTGCAGAAAAATCTCCATTAGGTCCTAGACAGTGCCATAACCTCATCCGGAATACCACCCAAAAGTCAACCGAAATAGCAGAATGCACACAAATCCCCCTGACAACCCAAAAGTTGAAGTTAACAAACTCGCCGACTATTTCACAACTAGAGCAGACCAGACTACTCTGCCCAAGATCATCATAACCACCCTCAAAGAACAATTACCACTAAGACAATCGAATTTAGCAGCAGCAAAACAGATAACTCCAGACACAAACAGGCTGTTTACCTTCCACGAACTCGAAACTGTACTGAGAAAATACAGAAAGACAGCCTCTGGAGAGGACGGCCTTACCTACACTTTCTACGCCAAAGCTGACGTTCCTTCAAGAAGAGAATCCCCAACTTATTCAACCAATCCTAGACTGAAGGCAAACTACCAGAACAGTGGAAGACGATAATAGTCATCCCGATCGCTAAACCAGGAGGAAAAGGCCATCGCCCCATCTGCCTATTGTCCACCATCTCAAAGATTATGAAGATAATGATCCTAGCAAGACTCAAGTAGAAAACCTTGAAGATGAAAAATATCTTCGGATTCATTTGACAACCAGGATCACAGCCAGGAAATGCTGGAAAAGAAACAAACCTGTGTTTGTCGCCTTCATAGATCTGGACAATGCATTGGAGCGCGTTAATCATCTTTCCATGCTGGACTCCGTTATCTCCCTGGGTATATCTAGAAGGATTATCACCTGCATAAAGGACTTTTAACCAACAGAAAAACAACATTAAAGATTCAAGGAACCATCTCCGACCCACATGATCTCAACTCTGGATATCCTCAGGGTTCAACAATACCCCCCGCCCCTCATCTTCAACGATCTCGTCGCCCAACTCCTGACAGTCACTCTACCAGCATCAGTAGACATCCCGGCTTACGCCGACGACCTCGTTCTGATTTCACACGGAAATAACCCAGCAGTTAAACTCCAGAAAGCTCTAAACGCAGTAGACAAAGCAGCCAACAGCTTAGGCTAAGAGGCCAAGACCATGGCTTTCAAACACAACTAGACAACCTAAATTTAAACTCGGCCTACAACACCTAGAAATGAGCAAGAATTATAAAAATCTCGGGATCACCATAGATAGAAGACTCAGCTTCATTCGTCACGTAACAGGTAAAATGCGTAGACTCCAGATTCAACATGAACAAACCCATCACAAATCTGAAGATTGGTGTCAACACCAAGATGCTCATAACCCTATATAAGTCCTTGATAGAGTCTGTTCTACTATACGATGCTCCCGTCCTTCTACCGACCTGCAACTCAGCCTTACAGCCCTTAGGGCGAATACAGAGTCCCACTATGCTACATCGTGTGGCTTCCCAACGATACAAGCTCCATCATGATATACAGAGAATCAGGAATTCTGCCCATCCGACTCTTAATAAAGAAGGAAACAGCCACATATCTCCTGAGAGCTGCTACTAAATCCACCAAGACAGACATTATGCACCGGATTCAAGAAGAAACACAAAGATCCCAGAGTCTTTAACGACGTATCATGGTCAATCAAGGCTGCTTGGTTTCAGAAAGAAATCGGGATACCTCCAGTCATACACCTAAAAGTCCAACGACCCTGATCCACGGTTAGAACCACCCAAACAAATAATCATGCAAAATCCCATCCAAAGGATAGTTGATCCAGAAGGTGCAGCAATAGAAGCAACTAACAAAATTGCCTACTTAAATGAAAGCCGAACACCAACCATCAACATCTACACTGACACCAGTTCCCAAGATAACGGAACCACAGCCTGGGCCTACTTCATCAAAGAAAAAGACGAAAAAATAAGAGGGAGACTCCCAAACCACATCCCGAGCACCTTAGCTGAGCTGCACGCAGTCAAAGCAGCACTAATATGCATATCGAGACAGACTATCCATGAAAGAGTCATCATCCACTCGGACTCTATTGGAGCACTAATCATCACATAAATATACGCCACGGCACCAACCCTCAGGCAGCGTGGAATCCAAGTAATACTCCATTGGGATCTAAGCCACATTAACCTTGAGGGCAACGACCGAGCCGATAAACTAGCAAATGAAGCCACGAGCCTAGACGTCATCGAATATGCCGAACATACCCCAGGCATATTCAACCATCTCTAATCGACTTGAATCGATCTACACGGCCTAACATCAGTATCAAAGGATTGGTACCAGAAGACCAATGTAGTTGGATATAATTTCCTCAACAACAGATTGGTCGACACCAAACTCAGAAGACTTACACAAATAACTTCACCGGCCCGTCACCCCTAACACTATGCCACTGTCAACAAGTGTACCACCCGGTACATTATCTGCTCAACCGCCCAGCTTACACGAAGCACCGAAAAATACTTAAAGGTCATCTCCGCGCGGAAGACCACAAACTTCCAGACCATCACCTAGCAGCATTGATCATAAGGAAATCAACATTCCTACCAGACATCATAAGCTCACTTCTCCAGAAAGACCCTTACACACACCAACAACAACAAGGAGGAAATATCAGACCCCCCTCTATGGAGTAGTGGGTAAGAACGTGGGACTTCTGTACCTATATTTTATGTTGTGCGGGAGGCCGGAGGTTCGAATCCCGGTCATGACATTATAGTAAGGGAAGTTTTTCATTCAATCGGGCAACTAGCAAGGGTTTTCTCTCCTGAACCTGATATTTAACGTAAACGGAGGTGCCACCATTTTTAAACAACTGCCATCATTAGAATAACAGAAACCAAAAGGCTATAGCCAGGGGAGTCTACCCCAAACTTCAACAATATATACAATACAATCAGTAAAGGCTAGCAAAGGTACAACACTGTCTATTGACATAAAGTTACAAGCTCTTGACGAAGTTGACAGAAAAGTGAAACCTAAGACTCAAATTGCTAAAGAATATGATGTTATGTATAGCACACTGTCAACGTGGTTGAAGAACACGGATGCCTTGAGAAAAGCTGACGGATAGTGAGATTTGAAAACTGGGATAAGTACCATTATACCAACTTTTACTATATATATATATATATATATATATATATATATATATATATATATATATATATATATATATATATATATACTATAAACAATAACCGATGATATAACCATCAAATTAATACATCATACCCACTAACTAAACGTCAATAGGGTGAAGGTGCTGACTGAGGTTGTCAGTTCGAAACTATTAACTGGTAGCTGATGCTATATGCTTGAACCACAAGTAAATATCTGAGTGGACTATGATGAGTTAATGTTTGGGTTGTGGGTATTAGAATTGAAAAAATAATATATTCACACACTCAGAATCGCCTTGGGTATAATATATATATATATATATATATATATATATATATATATATAATCTTACAGATGTATTCTTAATGATTGTATTCTAGCCATTGGTTTGCATTTATTCTTTACGGATTCTAATCTTTCCCGTTTGTCTCGAAATTTAGTCTTAAATGCCTCCATCTTGCTGTTAATGTTGGAGTGAATGAAGACTATTTACAAACACTACACTTTTGTTCCTAACATTCATAATCTTATCAAATTAGTTTTCACGCTCCAATGTGAGAATATGGTGGATAAGATTTAGTCCTATTAATAAAATATTGGGTCTTATTCGCGATAAATGTAAATAGTATGAGATGCTTATCTTTAACAACTTAATAATGGAGAAGGTGATGATTGATATTTTACGGCCACTTTTATGCACATGGTAGGCTAAATGGGCCGAGCGACATACAAAGGTAATGAAGCGAAGTCAAAGATGAAACAACCTTCAGATATGCCCACACCAAGCTTCGAACACGGGTAGCAGTTATCTGTGGTCCAACACGCTACCCCTAGATCACAGAGGCGCCCCTAATGATGGAGAAAGGCTATAAATATATGGAAATATTCATAAATATCTGAATCGATTCAAAGGTTTATCAAAGTGATTTTAACTTTTTGCTAAATTATAAATCTTTCGACATAGATCACGTAGACATAAATATAATCTTATAGTATTTCGTTTTAGGTTAATAATAGATTACGAGAACAGTTTTATGTATAGAAGAGAAGGTTAGTAATGGGTTTTTTTTTAAGATACTAAGGCGAAAATAGAGGGAAACCAACTTTTAGGAACTAGAAATTGTGATATTTTGGGATATTGGACCTCACGCAACTCATCGTAATTTTATCATTTCATTACCCCTTTCTTATTTAAAATATACAATATCGCGAAGTGTTTTAAAGGGGAAATGCTTCACCAAAGATTTCAGAAAGATAAATATATGGTAAAAAGATTTATTGGAAAACAAGGTGTATATGAAAAATATTTTTATTCCTGAAAAAGAAGGATGTAATTATTTTATAATATCACATATCCAAATACCGAAGCATCGAGTAGCTCAAGGTAAACGATATTGTTTTAAAGCTCAACTATTGTCTGTCGTGTTACTCCAATTGCGATAGGTATTAATATTACAAGAAGGTGTCACCGAATGTAACTTACCTGTCATGTATCAGCTTTATTTAGTGCATATTTTGATATACGAGAAGAGGAAAACCGAAAACAGAACATCGATTGTTTGTTAGAGACAAACAAAATACATGAAACAGTCACCAGGTGTCGTTGTGTAATATGAAAACAAATTACCTTTCGTGGTTCAACAAAGACTCGGGTAACGTCTCGTTTTATGTAGACACAAATTAATATCTGTGATATTAATTAAGGACATTTTACACACACTGATTTAATTTAAAGATACGTGATACTTTGTTTATATATATATATATATATATATATATATATATATATATATATATATATATATATATATATATATATTTATTTATTTTATATATAATTTCTGTTAATTTGAACAACTACGTCTGATGTTATTTGACAACAAGACCGTTTAATAAACTGTTAGATATAATGGTCTCTAAAGACAGGTGGTCCTTTAAGATTTCGATATATATATATATATATATATATATATATATATATATATATATATATATATATATATATATATTTTAATATATATATATATATATATATATATTAAAGAGAATATCATTATCACTTGTCGAATATCATATAGACAAGAATATTCGGGGCGATTACATGTCCAAAGTAATTGACCACGCACACCATTACTTGACAATATAACGATTACATTTACAGGAATCATTGTTGTAAACGATTACGAATACGATTTCGTTGTAGAGTAATCATGATGACAATCTTGATTATCCAAGATTACACCTTATATTCAGCTCCAGTTCCGACCTATCTATATAACCCATTGTGGCTCGTATGTCATGACCATAGCCCGTATGTATATGTTAGAAATAGGCTTGTTATCACCTTAAAGTAATTCTTTGGTGGCCAATATCTTTCCTAATTATTCCGAAAACTTTTACTGGAATGATTACTAATTATATTTACCTAAATATATAGATCTACCTGATGACCTACCTGATGACCTACGTGATGACCTACATGATGACCTACCTGCTTTATGAGTAGAAATAATGCTCTCATTGGTAACGCTTGAAGTCGAAAAAAATGGTCTTCCGAATCCTCCAACTACTTGCTCAGCTTTCAGGTTGAGTCAAGGAGGGTTGTTTTTGGCTCGGAACTTCGTCATACCTTGGATATATGGCCATGAGGCGACTGGCTATGAAAACACATACCACAAACACACCTATAAGTCGGATTCGAGCCTACAACTGGAGGTTTGCAGCGCTTTACTCATTACGCCAACGGAACGTCATCTCAGCTTTCGGATAATTAATTGATCGGCGACGGGAGCCGGAGACAACGTTCATCTGGACAGTTGATGATGGAACACGGGTGTACAGGATATCTGACTTACGGTGTTACTGGCTAAGATTGCTGGCCTTAGTAGTATAAACTATCAATCCGATGGCTGTAGAGTTCTGTATAATAATGGCAACCATAGAGATTTTGTCTGGGAAACAATACTGTGGCGGAAAACGAGCAAGAAGATTTTGGAACAGAAAAGGACACAACACCAGGAACAATCAAGTCCGGTAAGTTGTGTGTACTGATGTGTAGAGTACTAATTGATAAATGTTCTCGGTAGTGTCAACGTGTGATCGATGGAACAGACGATGCTGTAAAACTCCAAAAGTCGGATTTAGAACCAAATCAAGGTTATTGTGTCTGTATGTTGGTAGGTGGTCACTCACTCACTCATTCGATCACTCACTCACTTACTCACTCACTCCTTTATTCCTCATTCAAGCACTCACTTAGTCATCTACGTCACTCAGTCTCTCTCTCTCTCTCTCTCTCTCTCTCTCTCTCTCTCTCGCTCTCTCTCTCCTCTCTCTCTCTCTCTCTCTCTCTCTCTCTCTCTCTCTCTCTCTCTCTCTCTGCCCCCCTCCTCTCTCTCTTCTCTCTCTCTCTCTCTCTCTCTCTCCATATATATATATATATATATATATATATATATATATATATATATATATATATATATCTCTCTCTCTCTTAAAAAGAGAGAGAGAGAGAGAGAGAGGAACACAGGCATACACAAACACACAAGTAGTTAAGGTAGTTAATGTAGTCTATAAATAATCAATAAACAAGAATATGTTTCAGTTTGGGTTCTAATAGATAACGGGAGGTGAAAGGTCATAATTTTGGGGATGTGGTATCTAGGTGGGATGAGTTGTCAAGAAAGATAACACCTAAGATGAGAACTCAAGGTTATTTAATAGTCGTCTAACATGTGTCTAACAGGTATGACGTATGTAATAGAAATGACATCTAGGGGAATTACGTGTCTAGTAGAAGTGAGGTGTCTATTGGCTATGGTGTCTCTATCTAATATGGATCACAACTTGTATCTATCTAATATGGATCATATCTTGTCTCCATCTAATATGGATCATATCTTGTCTCCATCTAATATGGATCATATCTTGTCTCTATCCAATATGGATCATATCCTGTCTCTATCTAATATGGATCATATCTTGCTCCATCTAATATGGATCATATCTTGTCTCTATCCAATATGGATCATATCTTGTCTCTATCTAATATGGATCACGTCTTATTGAAGAAATTTCTATCTAATATGGATCACGTCTTGTTGATGAAATATCTATCTAATATGGATCACGTTTTGTTGATGAAATCTCTATCTAATATGGATCACGTCTTGTTGATGAAATCTCTATCTAATATGGATCACGTCTTGTTGATGAAATATCTATCTAATATGGATCACGTCTTGTTGATGAAATCTCTATCTAATATGGATCACGTCTTGTTGATGAAATATCTATCTAATATGGATCACGTCTTGTTGATGAAATCTCTATCTAATATGGATCACGTCTTGTTGATGAAATCTCTATCTAATATGGATCACGTCTTGTTGATGAAATCTCTATCTAATATGGATCACGTCTTGTTGATGAAATATCTATCTAATATGGATCACGTCTTGTTGATGAAATCTCTATCTAATATGGATCACGTCTTGTTGATGAAATCTCTATCTAATATGGATCACGTCTTGTTGATGAAATATCTATCTAATATGGATCACGTCTTGTTGATGAAATCTCTATCTAATATGGATCAGGTCTTGTTGATGAAGTCTCTATCTAATATGGATCATATCTTGGCGATGAAGTCTCTATCTAATATGGATCATATCTTGGCGATGCTGTCTCTATCTAATATGGATCACGTCTTGTTGATGAAGTCTCTATCTAATATGGATCACATCTTGTTAAGCCAAAAAATACTATTTACCTGTAGACATGACTTACATTACTGACTGGATATAATCGCTGTCAATAATTTAGAATTGTCAGATCAGCGTCAGGGTGTTTGTCTTTTAATGTAAACAAATATTGTTGATGAAATCTCTATCTAATATGGATCACGTCTTGTTGATGAAATCTCTATCTAATATGGATCACGTCTTGTTGATGAAATATCTATCTAATATGGATCACGTCTTGTTGATGAAGCATCTATCTAATATGGATCACGTCTTGTTGATGAAATCTCTATCTAATATGGATCACGTCTTGTTGATGAAATCTCTATCTAATATGGATCACGTCTTGTTGATGAAATATCTATCTAATATGGATCACGTCTTGTAGATGAAATCTCTATCTAATATGGATCACGTCTTGTTGATGAAATCTCTATCTAATATGGATCACGTCTTGTTGATGAAGTTTCTATCTAATATGGATCACGTCTTGTTGATGAAATATCTATCTAATATGGATCACGTCTTGTTGATGAAATCTCTATCTAATATGGATCACGTCTTGTTGATGAAATCTCTATCTAATATGGATCACGTCTTGTTGATGAAGTTTCTATCTAATATGGATAATATCTTGGCGATGAAGTCTCTATCTAATATGGATCATGTCTTGGCGATACTGTCTCTATCTAATATGGATCACGTCTTGTTGATGAAGTCACTATCTAATATGGATCATATCTTGGCGATGAAGTCTCTATCTAATATGGATCACATCTTGGTAAGCCCAAAAAATACTATTTACCTGTAGACATGACTTACATTACTGACTGGATATAATCGCTGTCAATAATTTAGAATTGTCAGATCAGCGTCAGGGTGTTTGTCTTTTAATGTAAACAAATATTGTTGATCCTTAAACTACTAAAAGTAAGATACTTAAAACCGATTTATTTAAATTGGCGTATTTATAATATTAAACCAGTTTATTATGTATGAAATGTATTTGAGCTATATGAACTTAGAATATCTTTTAATTGTGTTTTAAATATTAAGCGCCCTAGAGTAATTTCCGTTGAATAAGGCGCTATATAAAATACTATTATTATTATATATGTCGTGACTTGCTGTCAAGAAGTATCTACTATGCTATACTAAGCTATAAATATTTGTTACTAAATTACAAGTGGACAATGACATTCGCATCTGATGTAATATCAAGGTCACCTGTGTAACCTCACGTTCATGTATGTGTACGGATCTCGACCATTTACAATTTGTATTCCTGTGGGCAGTTGCCCGGGAGCTATAATGCTGTTAAGATGGCTCTGACCGGAAATATTGTTTTATCCTTCTTGATTAAAAAGTATGCAATATATTATGTGATGTGACACCTAAGTGACCCCTTATTGGACACCTAGGATGGTTAAAACTGATAAAACAAATATTGATTATCTGTATTATGTTAAAGATATTATCTGGGTGTCGAGATACGTCTTTTTCCTGATAAATATTTATCAGTTCAATTAATACGCCTTTTAAATGAGATTATATAGAATGTTATGGTTCTTAACTTTAAAATCTTCCAATATGAAAACCCGAAAAAAGGAAATCCTTTATTTGCACTTTACGACTAATTGTTAATCTCTATGTTGTGTATCAAGTATAAAATACCACCAGTCTCAGTCTCATTTAGTTTATTACTTACGTACGCGTAAGTGAAATATTCACACATTGTAACACCTTAAATGCCTTTAATAAAATTACAATTATTACACATTTGAAAGCAGGATTTGTTTTACAAAGAATCGCTTAAAAAACACTGAAAGGTAAATGTCTGAATTTTGGTGTGAGTTCTAATTTAATTAAGACACTCTGAATTCCTGTTTTTTTTTTATATGAGTTAATAAGCCAGACTTTTATCTTTTCGGTTCGATTCCAATTTCCGGTTTCTGCTGTTATCCATATTAGCCGCATATGTAATCCTGAGAACAGTTTAGTCTATTTTCTAATAGAAATCTGATAGGTAATGTTTGTAGAAGAATATATTTCATCCAAAATTAAAAACACGCGATGCATTCCTCTGATGACATCTGCTAACTTGTGTAATCGAACCCAGGAATTAATACGATATTAACGTAACATATTCTAGTTCTAATAGGCTGCCGTTCTCAGTCACGAATGACCTTTTACGGTAAGTGTATAAACGAATTTAATACATACACAAAATGAATATTCATAAGTGACTTCTAATAGGTCATTTAAGATAACAAATTATTAGGTTTGTGATGAAGTTTACTGTTGGTAAGGCGAGCCTTCAGGAATAAGGCATCAACTAGGGATCACCTCACCTGTAGTAAGGATAATTTCAGGTAGATATCAGGCGTCGGGTAAATATCAAGTATCAGGTAGAAATCAAATGTTAGATAGAGATCAGATGTCATCTGGAGAGCAGGTGTCAGGTAGCAGGATGAGCGATTTAGCAGGATTGTGCCGTCAGCTTGAAAGGAATGATGCATTGTAAAAAAGAATAATATATATATTGTAGAGATGAGTCATTTTGTAAAGATGGGTTATCTAGCAGAAATAACGTCCCGGAACACTTTTCGTTCCTCTGATGATATATTTCATTGTACACAATAGTTCAGCCAACTCACATTATTGAGTGATCGTAACGAACTCAATGAGGCAGAGTAATCATAATGCTCCAGTAAGTGCTAAAATAAAAGTGTCATAACGTACAGTAATTTCAATTATTTTTTAACAATTTACTAAACTAAGAAATTATGTTTAGATAAAATTAATCCCGACACATCTATATTGCAAAAATTATATTATCATAGTCCAGAATAATTTGGATATTTAGCAGTTTTAAATATTAATGCTAGGATAAATGAAGGAGGTCAAATTAAAAGCTAATTTCTTATGGAAATATGCTTTAAACTGTCTGTAATATTACAACTTGAAATACAAATCCCTTAAAGGTAGTCCTCAAACTATCCTTCACAATGTAAATAACAACCGTATCTTACATTATCGTATTAGGTTCAAGAAGTGCATTTTGTGTATTATTTCAGGCTGGTAGCAGATGTTGGGCTGAATAGTTTCAAACGCATAATAATAATAATAATAATAATAATAATAATAGTGATGGTTGCAATAGTAGCAGTAGTATTGGTAGAAGTGGTGTTAGTATTATTACTATTAGTACTAATAATAAAAATATTAATAATTATAAAACTAATAATAATAATAATAATAATAATGGGCCACTTATTAGTAATCATTTAAAATCACTGTACAATTAAACCCGAAGAAGATTTGTTAAAGCGCGGATTGTTATTAATGTCCCATCGTTTTGGAGTACATCCAGGTAAGTTAGAGATACGTTCCAAATGTATCTAGATAAAATACCGTGTACATTTCTGAGTAGATTGTTGTGTTTTTATTTATACTAGATCAAGATAAGGCTTGGCCACATATATATACACGATCATATTGATTGACGTGCACAATCGCACACATATACAAACGTTGTACTCAGAGTTGATGTGTATGAACATATAGTTGTCGTATATGTGCTCCTCAATAGGGTCACATCAAATAATCCATGTTACATTTGACACGGTGACAAAGGTATCTAGACATAGAATAACTTACAGTGATGGCAGTATCTAGAATTTAACTTAATTTGCCACTTGACTGTGTCGAAATCTAAGTTTCGCAATAACTAATTGTAGAAAGCAACGTTTACAAAAATCCACATCGTCACGCATCATATTTGCCACAAAACCGTAAAACAGGATTTATCTGTCAGCCAATGTTTATGTTTTGTAAAACGCCGAGATATCACATCGACTTGCATATTGATGAGTCCCAAGAATACCGATGACATTTGGGGAAGCTAATTATGCTTTTAATAGTAGCCTACTTAAATTAGTCACTGTCCAGCTCTTTCCTGTAAATAGTACAGCTGTCTTTCGTCTCACAACCTGTCTCACAGCAGTGACAGATAAACAATATTTCGGTCAACGAAGATATGCAGATTTTGACGGTTTTCATCTGTGAAACAGCGGATTCCTGCAAATATAGACCAATATATGACATGGAAAGAATTATAAATCGTATCAATTGTGCATTTGCTCCTTTATAATAACATCTGCTAAACGTATCCACGAAGTTGCGGACTTCGTGGATGTCATCAAGTTAGATTGTAAGATAAATATATTGTACAGCAGTTGATTTATCACCGAGATAATGGTGATCTTATATGACGTGTCACAGAGATCATCACGATCCGAGATGACTTGCTTAAGAAAATGTCTTGTCACGGTAATCATCATGACCCAAGATTACTTGTTTCAAAGATAATCATTATCTCAGAGGACTTGTTTCAGAGATCAGCATGGTTTCACCAGGATTTCAATAAATACAAAGCTATTTATGACTTCTATACATCCACAGTTTGAATAGTGGCGCTTTACATTGATGATATGGGCGTATATAATTGGCTTTAGTTATTTCTGCATTAACTGGTGGTTACTGATACAGCTATTATCATTATACATTATATTGGAGTTTAGCAACAATGCTAGATATGTTCCTAAAAGTTGCTAGGGCGCCTCTGTGGTCTAGTTGGTAGCGCGTTAGACGACAGATCACTACCACCTGAGTTCGAATCTCGGCGTGGGTTTTTCTGAAGAGAGTTTCATCTTTAACTTCGCTTCATTACCTTTAGGGTTCGCTCGGCCCATTTAACCTACCATGTGCACAAAAGTGGCTGCAAAACATCAATCATCATCATCGTTTTAAAAGGTGCTAAAATATTTACATTTGAAAGTTACTTTGCACCCTTTAACAAAAACATCAAATATTTTGTCTCTCACTAGCGCAATGTTTTATATGTAATTATCCATAAATTCGTCGAACTTGGAAATCTTCCCACATCACATTGATCCCGAAAACCAGAAAGTGTACCGTAATAACAGCAAGTGTAAGCCACAAACTGAATGAATAGAAAGACTTTTGGTGTTTGTCTTATAACAGAAATAAATGACCAGAAAACTATATATCATGGAGACTGATCTCCTCGAAGTTGACCGAAAGTTAATGATCGATTTTCATTCAACAAAACAAAGTTCAAAAGAAGACAATAGACAAAGATAGAGGAAAGAAATGTATAAAAACAATAAAAATCTATAGTAATAATAATAATAATAATAATAATAATAATATTATTATTATTTTCGGCTGATAATTTCAACATTTCAAAGCCATTTAATGTATCAATGCTATTCGTATCCTAGCTATTGAATGAAAGAAAACATTGTACACGTTCGTCGGTTTTCGATCTGATGTGGGCGTTGTTTGTCTTATCATAAACGATTTAAACAAAAATACGTCAACTAAATATACTATTTGTTAACAACAACACAATGTACACATTTATCCGTTTTGATAATACAGTGAGATACAGTTGACAGATGACACCAATGACAAGTTGTATTAAAAAACCACATCATCGCACGTTTAACAGTTGGACAACATCAAAGCAATAAAGGATACTCATTAATGCGGCTGCAGATAAAAGTAAATAATTAAAAGGTGATAAATAACGAGAAAAAAACTTATTTCCTTGTGAATATGATAAAAAACACGGACGAAACAGGGTTAATGCTATAAATATATTTTGTTATGTCCAGTTTCTGTATTTTACAGCCCGATTCCTACCCAGTAACGTTAACAAGCGAAAACCAATTAACACATACACCGCCACATCAGTTATATACAAACATACACATATACAGAGCTTTTCCCATATTTTAAGTAATTTGGTTACAATGATTTAGGAATATTGTTGAATGTATAGATAATATAATCCCTACGTATCATTTGCAGTTTCGTTGATCTTCCTGAAATCCGCTGTTATCGAATATAGGTTAATTAGACGACGCTGATATGCGCTGTAAACTAGGTCACACCACACCCAACTGCATATATACTTCGGGACGCCATATTAGACGTGGATGAACGTCCACTTAGTGATGAACTGAAACGTATGAGGATTATCTGTTAGGATTGAGTAAATCGTAGTAGTTACTCAGGTTTGAGGTTATATTTCTTTCTAGCTCAATAATAATTCATTGTACAGTATTGCATCTTTGTTTTTAACGTAGTCGTTTCGCTGCTTCCATATGTATGATGTGTACACATTTTAGTAAACGTGTTCAACAAACTGATATGCCTAATTCACACTGATTAGACAACAACTTGCAACACCGGACCATTGGTGGGAGCTCTGTCCTTAAGATTGATATAGGTAGGACTTGTTTAACTATTCAAACCCAGAATGAAGCATATGTGGGGTCGAATATTCTTATGTATAGAATTATTTTGGAGAACAGCTAATTCTTGCTGAATGTAAAATGTGGTGTCAAAGTAGTTATCTCCTGTATTTACTAAGTTATCATTCAACCACACGCACGCGTTGCTTACTTGGAGTTGTGAAGTAATAGGGTATTTTTTCTATGTGCTTCAGCTTTCTGTAGGTAGCCTACAAACAGCCGCCTTCCCTGTGAACGTGACACATTTATCACGAACAAAAAAAAGAGAATTAGCTGGGCCACATAGGTTGATGAGTACCCCATATATATATATATATATATATATATATATATGTGTGTGTGTGTGTGTGTGTGTGTGTGTGTGTGTGTGTGTGTGTGTGTGTGTGTGTTTTTTTTAGCTGTGTATTATAAGGCACAGGCACAGAGAATCTCGAACCGTGAATTCAAACTCTGGACGTTTCTTCAGGGGACTGAATCCAGAGTGGCGACTTTTCTTGCTGAGACATATGTAATGTCTCACCAGTCCCTAAGCCGCCAAGCAAAATCAAAATACGAATCACCTACAGCCATGGAGTTTGGGAGTAGAACACCCAAGTCAGATCACGGCAGTAGTGAGAATGTTTAGATTGGCTTGGCTTTGTTGTTCGGGGAGAATCCCCAGGCTGTCGCTTATTCAGCACAGCCTCTATGTTGGAGTGGTTGAGAAACCTCCTCCCCCACCACTCACAGGGGAGCAGTACGGAAAGATGGAGCCGAAATACACTGAGGGTGGTCACTGCCAGAGTGTTTTACGTCCTCAGGGGGTTTTAACGTCCCCCTTTATTTTAAATAATTCAGTGGAGACGGCAGCGCCATTTAACGTGGTCAGCCACCCACGATGTAGTGAGCCGAGAAATTAATCCCTGGAAAAATTTCGACCTCTTACGGGGTTCGAACCTGCGACCGTTGGCACCAAGTGCCGGGTGCTTAACCGCTATGCCACCGGAGCTCACTAATTTTAGATTAATTATCTAAGCAGCACTATTTATAGCTATTTTTTAATTGCTTTATCTTTCTTCAAAGCAATACTATATAAACCATATAACCCAATTGTCACTGTCTTCAAAGATCAGTTTTTACAACTGGCAGGTGTCAGAAGCGACTACTATTAAAACTGTTTATCTTAATTACTATTAAAAGACTGACATCTGCGCTGAAGCAGACCGTAATAGCGCGTCATAGCTTCCGTACTGTTTTAACTATGCTATCATTTTCAAATCTGACCTAATTTATGCTATTCTAACTATTGTAGTTCTTAAATGTTATTTATGACAAGCAGATTAGAGCTAATCTTGAATGTCATAGTACAAACTGGACGTAACTGGACCTAGGAAAGATAATTCTATTCCCACATACAACCAAGGTGAATTATATAAGTTGTTATATAAAACCCACCAACCGCGCGAGCTGTGTCCAATGCCACCGCTCGAGATGCGATGCAGTGTTTCTATTCCTGAGTCAGAAGTACATGCTTTAAGAGCGTACTGTGTCTGCTACAGTCATTTAAATGCTGGATAACCAGGCCAAACATCTAAACGGCGTGCCTCCAAAGACGCAAATAGTGCACGGAATATACAGCTCTAGATCAACTTTTCTTAGAACGCATGGACCTGGAAACATACAGTCTCCACGCACAGAAAAAGAACATCTTAACCGCAGCATAATATGCCTTGTGATATTTGCTGGAGGGTCAAATACCTCATAAGCATACAAATCCAATAAATTCTATGACCTACTCGTCACTAACCCTTTATATCAAATATTACAAAATTTGGTTAAAAGAAAACACGAACCTCAATCTCTGGCACGGGCAATGTGTGTTTTAGCTGTTTATAATAAGACACAGGCACAGAGAATCTCGAACCGTGAATTCAAACTCTGGACGTTTCTTCAGGGGACTGAATCCAGAGTGGCGACTTTTCTTACTGAGACATATGTAATGTCTCACCAGTCCCTAAGCCGCCAAGCAAAATCAAAATACGAATCACCTACAGCCGTGGAGTTTGGGAGTAGAACATCCAAGTCATATCACGGCAGTAGTGAGAATGTTTAGATTAATTATCTAAGCAGCACTATTTATAGCTATTTTTTAATTGCTTTATCTTTCTTCAAAGCAATACTATATAAACCATATAACCCAATTGTCACTGCCTGTTCTAGAAAACGGCATTATTAGAGCTACAGTGTCACCCTTTTCGGCCGATTCTAATATATCTTCCGAACGTTTGTATTTCTTTCTTGTTCGGGTGTCCTTTCATCAACAATTTCTTAAATTCCCGGATGGTGTTATTATTTAACTTTTTCCCATACCTTTTCATACCCTTTTCCAGTGTCTTATTTAAAAAATGCTGAACTTGGAACGGATCCATTCTATGAAAAGAAATTTTACTTACAAAGTCTGCTATAGACGACTCATAGTGGTATATGAGATATGTTCCTAAAAGTTGCTAGGGCGCCTCTGTGGTCTAGTTGGTAGCGCGTTAGACGACAGATCACTACCACCTGAGTTCGAATCTCGGCGTGGGTATTTCTGAAGAGAGTTTCATCTTTAACTTCGCTTCATTACCTTTAGGGTTCGCTCGGCCCATTTAACCTACCATGTGCACAAAAGTGGCTGCAAAACATCAATCATCATCATCGTTTTAAAAGGTGCTAAAATATTTACATTTGAAAGTTACTTTGCACCCTTTAACAAAAACATCAAATATTTTGTCTCTCACTAGCGCAATGTTTTATATGTAATTATCCATAAATTCGTCGAACTTGGAAATCTTCCCACATCACATTGATCCCGAAAACCAGAAAGTGTACCGTAATAACAGCAAGTGTAAGCCACAAACTGAATGAATAGAAAGACTTTTGGTGTTTGTCTTATAACAGAAATAAATGACCAGAAAACTATATATCATGGAGACTGATCTCCTCGAAGTTGACCGAAAGTTAATGATCGATTTTCATTCAA
>JAODUP010000936.1:0-150181 GCA_025642065.1 Paralvinella palmiformis | reverse complement strand
TACAGTCATTTAAATGCTGGATACCAGGCCAGACACCTAAACGGCGTGCCTCCAAAGACGCAAATAGTACATGGATTATACAGCTCAGATCAACTTTTCTTGAATGCAGGCCCGGGGAAAATATGGTCTCCACGCATAGAAAACGGAACTTTCTAAACCCGCAGCATAATATCCCTTTGTGATATTTGCTGGAGGGTCAAATACCTCATAAACATACAAACCCAATAAATACTATGACCTACTCGTCACTATTATAACAATTTACATCGGCGCTTTAGCAGACCGTTATGGCGGAATTGCCTTTCTATATATTAACATTTTCAAATCAGACATAATGTCTGCTATACAAACTATAATTATAATATAGGGTTTTATTAATGACAAGGAAACTAAAGTTAGCCTTGAATGTCATAGTACAGACTGGACATAACTGGACCTAGGAAAGATAATTCTATTCCCACAAACAACTAAGGTGAATTATATATACAACTAAACTTGTTATATAAAACACACCAACCCCCGAGCTGTGTCCAATGCCACCGCTCGAGCGTCAGTGTTTATTCCTGAGTCGGGAGTACATGTTTAAGAGCGACTGTTAGCAGTCATTTAAATGCTGGATAACCAGGCCAAACACTTAAACGGCGTGCCTCCAAAGACGCAAATAGTGCACGGAATATACAGCTCTAGATCAACTTTTCTTAGAACGCATGGACCTGGAAACATACAGTCTCCACGCACAGAAAAAGGAACATCACCGCAGCATAATATGCCTTGTGATATTTGCTGGAGGGTCAAATACCTCATAAGCATACAAATCCAATAAATGCTATGACCTACTCGTCACTAACCCTTTATATCAAATATTACAAAATTGGTAAAAAGAAAACACGAACCTCAATCTCTGGCACGGGCAATGTGTGTTTTAGCTGTGTATAATAAGGCACAGGCACAGAGAATCTCGAACCGTGAATTCAAACTCTGGACGTTTCTTCAGGGGACTGAATCCAGAGTGGCGACTTTTCTTGCTGAGACATGTGTAATGTCTCACCAGTCCCTAAGCCGCCAAGCAAATCAAAATACGAATCACCTACAGACGTGGAGTTTGGGTAAAACACCCAAGTCAGATCACGGCAGTAGTGAGAATGTTTAGCTTAATTATCTAAGCAGCCCTATTTATAGCTATTTTTTCAATTGCTGTATCTTTCTTCAAAGCAATACTATATAAACCATATAACCCAATTGTCACTGTCTTCAAAGATCAGTTTTTACAACGGGCAGGCGTCATGAAGCGATTACTATTAAAACTGTTTATCTTAATTAATATTAAAAGACTGACATCTGCGCTGAAGCAGACCGTATTAGTGCGTCATAGCTTCGATACTGTTTGAACTATGTTATCATTTTCAAATCTGACCTAATTTATGCTATTCTAACTATTGTAGTTCTTCAATGTTATTTATGACAAGCAGATTAGAGCTAATCTTGAATGTCATAGTACAAACTGGATATAACTGGACCTAGGAAAGATAATTCTATTCCCACAAACAACTAAGGTGAATTATATATACAATTAAACTTGTTATATAAAACACACCAACCACACGAGCTGTGTCCAATGCCACCGCTCGAGATGCGATGCAGTGTTTCTATTCCTGAGTCAGGAGTACATGCTTTAAGAGCGTACTGTGTCCGCTACAGTCATTTAAATGCTGGATAACCAGGCCAAACATTTAAACGGCGTGCCTCCAAAGACGCAAATAGTGCACGGAATATACAGCTCTAGATCAACTTTTCTTAGAACGCATGGACCTGGAAACATAGTCTCCACGCACAGAAAAAGGAACATCTTAACCGCAGCATAATATGCCTTGTGATATTTGCTGGAGGGTCAAATACCTCATAAGCATACAAATCCAATAAATTCTATGACCTACTCGTCACTAACCCTTTATATCAAATAAAACAAAATTGGTAAAAAGAAAACACGAACCTCAATCTCGGGCACGGGCAATGTGTGTTTTAGCTGTGTATAATAAGGCACAGGCACAGAGAATCTCGAACCGTGAATTCAAACTCTGGACGTTTCTTCAGGGGACTGAATCCAGAGTGGCGACTTTTCTTGCTGAGACATGTGTAATGTCTCACCAGTCCCTAAGCCGCCAAGCAAAATCAAAATACGAATCACCTACAGCCGTGGAGTTTGGGTGTAAACCCCAAGTCAGATCACGGCAGTAGTGAGAATGTTTAGCTTAATTATCTAAGCAGCCCTATTTATAGCTATTTTTCAATTGCTGTATCTTTCTTCAAAGCAATACTATATAAACCATATAACCCAATTGTCACTGTCTTCAAAGATCAGTTTTTACAACGGGCAGGCGTCATGAAGCGACTACTATTAAAACTGTTTATCTTAATTACTATTAAAAGACTGACATCTGCGCTGAAGCAGACCGTAACGCCATAGCTTCCGTACTGTTTGAACTATGCTATCATTTTCAAACCTGACCTAACGTCTGCTATTGTAGTTCTTATATGTTATTTATGACAAGCAGAATAGAGCTAATCTTGAATCTCATAGTACAAACTGGACATAACTGGACCTGGGAAAGATAATTCAATTCCCACATACAACCAAGGTGAATTTTATAAGTTGTTATATAAAACCCACCAACCGCGCGAGCTGTGTCCAATGCCACCGCTCGAGATGCGATGCAGTGTTTCTATTCCTGAGTCAGGAGTACATGCTTTAAGAGCGTAGTGTGTCTGCTACAGTCATTTAAATGCTGGATAACCAGGCCAAACATCTAAACGGCGTGCCTCCAAAGACGCAAATAGTGCACGGAATATATAGCTCTAGATCAACTTTTCTTGAATGCCAAACATACATATTAATAGCAATTAAGTGTGTGTACTGAGAGCCGACTGCTGTCATTAATGAATGTTTGTTGCAGCTTCGGTGAGATGTACTTTTTTAAACATAGTTTATCTAAACGTTTGTTCCAGTAATGATAAATGAAATGGGAACATTCTTCAACAAATTTCATTTCATTTCATGTTTTCTTGTTGTAAGCCAAGCAGCAAGCGCTAAAGCTGATTAAATCCGAAGAGAGAAATTTATTAAAATGTTATCACATGATTGGTTTAGGATATTTAATTATATCAAAGATTCAATCCAAACAAAATATGAAATATATGAGCACAGCGATTAATAAACCTCGATTTTCATAAAGCAGCACGGGGATAACACTGTTTGACATGTTCCTTACTTAATTTAGTGTCAGGTAAAAACTATCCGAACGAGATGGAATCTGATAGAAGTCATTCTATCGCATTCTATTGTTAATAACAATATCGAGGAACAAAGATGCATCATGGCAGATAAAGGTATTGGTTTAATTAGTTGTTAGTTCGTAGCTAACAAGGTGATGAAGTGGTCAATTTGCTAACTAAAGGATTCTTGTTGATGGGGAACTATCGTGTTGCTATGACATTCTCTTTGGCGAGTCTTTGAAACTTTGAAGAGGGGTATTTTGAAATTTGTCATATTGGCTTTTGTAACTGGAGGAATGGTGTTACTCTGGCTATTCCTTGCGTATTACGTCAGCCAAGAATATTTGTTTTCGAGCCTTTTGTTTCTATAGGTAATTTTCGCAGTTTGATAATAAGCCATTCTTCTGTCGATCGTAGGTGGATTTAGTATTGTTTGGGCTTGCCAGATGGATGCAATTACCACATAACTGCCTGTTATTCGCAAGAAGCATAGCAAAAAACGCAGTCATCGACACCATCTGTAACTTCTATACCGTCTGATCACTTCCCGTTAATATTGGTACATCTCTAAGGAAATCAGTGGTTCTAGTAAACGTTATTACAATAATAAAATCAACTTAAAAAGACGCCATTCTTGCTTTTCTTGTATTGGATTGGCCGGACGATGGGTGATGCCCTAATTGGTCCCTATGATAGTACATCCATGGACCCGATAGATGGGATATAAATATGCAAGGCAAAAACAAATATCACAATCGATCATTATTTCTATGGTACATTGGGGACACTGATTCGGCAATAATAAGATAAAGGTATGCAAAGGCCATAAAAGGACTGTTTTCGTTCTTCTAAACCATGTATTACATGAAGATCGGCCTTCCATTCCAGCAACTATTATCTCAGACAAAGATATGCCTCTCTGCCAGAAAATATATTCTATACTTAATTGGTTTCTCTTTATTTATCACATGACACCCCGTTGATTATTTTATTGCTGGATGTTCAAGATGGATAAATTGTCTATTACACGAAGACCGTACAAAGGCTGAGATGAGCCAGATACTGGCGACATCTGTAAGTCCAAAATTGACCAATGATTTCATAAACAATATCAATCTTAATTGTATCATTTTTGTCTACAATTGTAATGACCCTATCACACTATAGCGTATGAGATAAAAGTATGGGCTGCGCGTAAAAAGTCATAAAATAATTGCAGCGTATGGCACAACATTTTTAAACATACTTAAAACAATTTCTCCCACATCGTATGCCAGCGTATGCCATGGTGCTTCAAACGTATACAACCTATAGCTAACGTACCCCTAGTACGATACGCTATGCTCTGACAGTGTAACATTGTACTTCCGATGTTCAGATTTGGATATCTGGATATTTAAAATCGACTGATGGTCAATTAAATATCATCACTTTGACTTTACCGTATTATGACAATTTCCTTGTGTTATCTCGTCTTATTTTAAATCTGTTCATAACATTCACTAGTTCACGATTGCTATCAATAATATATAACGTCGATAATTAAACTTCACTAATTAGACATAACTAGTTTTTTAATATTGTACAAGTTCAATCAATCGATTTCTCTAATAAGGGTGGTTTATCAAATATGCACTATCATCATCGTTGTCGTTGTTGTTGTTGTTGTTGTTACTTTTACTGTGATTATTATTACTATTAATATGATTATTATTAAGATCTTCTGAACAAGAAGTATGTATATCTACGCTAATCAATGCAAATTAACAATCGATCAATCAATTAGGCATATGTACATCAGTCACAATCCGGACTCATTTAGTTTAAATTCTACATTCACGTTATAAACATCATAAAATACCTATCATACTTTACCCATTTATGGTCATATTTAATTCAGAGGATAAAAGGTTGTGTGAAACATCAGCCATTAATAATTGCACTAACATGTTGCCGTTGTTCTGTAGAAACAAATATAGGTCTAGAAATAAAAAATATATGAAAATGTTTAGGAATTATTTATATTCCTATCATTTGATAATAGACCACCATTAATTCCATAATAGCATTATCCATTAAACGAAATCAAAAGAAACAGAAGACAGAGACTTTCCTATTTACCAAAAACAAAATAGCCGCCATAAATCTTCTAAAATAAATAACATGAAAATACCCTTCTTAAACGGTTTACATCAGAAATGATTCGCGGGGTCTTAAAAGCAATAAAGACTTAATGGATTAGGCCAAATTAGACGAAGTGCATTATTTGATTTAAATATATTAAAGCAAGAAAAGAAGAGGCATATCGACATCCGTATGAAGTATTCGTTGGAAGCTTTCCGTGTTTGCTGATACTAAGGCAGCATTTCAGGTTTTGGGGTAAGCAGTTCCTAAATATTGAACTTCTCCAAGCACTATTAGAAGACGGTTAGAATTCTCTATTTAATCTGAGTAGATCTAAGTAGGTTACACTCAGTCAATACTCTACTGAGGATAACTACCGGCTTACATGTAACAAGATAATAAACCCACGTCTATCCGGGATTATAAGATGAATGGAGTATTTACAGGACTACATCGACTACAGGATAGGTTATGACGATAATTATAATAAAATATTTTGGAGGCTACCAACATTTTTCGAAATTATTGATTATAAACAGCAATAGATGAGTATTGTGAAAGGCATGCAAATTTGCTAACAAAATTAAATTCACGAATTTCGGACACACCTTAGCCAACATGGTTACGCTGTAAACGATATTCGACTTTAATACAAAATCCAATAGTAACACTGAACAATTTGCTTAGTATTAATTTGTTATCTGACAATAGCTCTAAAAAAGGTACTTGTTACCAGTATGATTCTGTTCATTATAATAATAATAATAATAATAATAATAATAATAATAGTGGTGGTAGTGGTAGTAGTAGTAGTAGTAGTAGTAGTAGTAGTAGTAGTCAACATAGTGTATGTTTAACAAAGCGCCCTTTCTAGCAGAAACCATCCAAACACGCTTTACAGAGATACAGGAAATAATATGTCGGCAAAAACCTAATAAGGTATTTGAACGATAATAAATATTAATCCGTGAAAGCAACCTTGAAAAGGTCAGTCTTCAGGACAAGTTTAAGCTTTTCAAAAGACGACGTTTAAAAAAATATCAGTCTGGCTTTAATATAGATGAATATGATGAGAGTTTTTATTATTATTATTATTATTATTATTAGCACTAGAAATAGTAGTATTACTAGTAGTAGCGCTAGTAGTAGTAGTAGTGTTAGTAGTAGTAATAGCAGTAGTAGAGGTGGTAGTAGTAGTAGTAGTAGTAGTAGTAGTATCATGATCATCATCATCATTTTAAAAGGAGCATGTACATACTTAAAGACGACGTTTATACCTGCAGACAGTTACATGTTATTCTCGTGTTCTTCTGTGAGATTGTTATGTCTCTTTCTGAATACTGATCTACGGGTGAGTGGACTCAACTATTTACCCAAAACGTCTAACCCTCGTCAAGGATATGATAATTAACTCGGCAGCATACGAACGCCTAAAAGTATCTTTCCTAAAACAAGTATACACATTAGTAATATGATTGGTTCTTGTCGGTGTATACTACTTCTTCAGTTGAACAAGTAAAACACACGCATTATATATGTTATCTATCCTGGTGTTTAAAATGTGCAAATTCAATATCGTGTGTTAATTAGGGCTGCTTTTTTAAACAGAACACATGATATTATATACTAACACACACACACGCGCGCACACACACACACACACACAATATATATATATATATATATATATATATATATATATATATATATATATATATATATATATATAAACCCACACACGCACTTAAATTCACCGACCATCACACACAACAGAGAGAGAGAGAGAGAGAGAGAGAGAGAGTATTCTAATCAATGAAAATTCACTTAGAACATTGTCTTCGTATTTGACATCGTTACGACATCATCAAACAAGAACAGATAACATTGTTTTGAATAAGTTCTTTGTCGTTATCTCATTGATAATCACATCACCCATCTATATGTCTAGATTGGGCCTCCAATGGGGAAACTAGTATTCTCCATTCCAGATATATCCAAGGTTTCTTAAAATAGAAAGTCTTTTTTTTATATACAGAGGCATGGCATCATCGAGTCAATATTTTAGTTTATATTATACACACATAAACATAGAAATAATTACGATAAACAAATAATACTCGAAGGATAGATAGATACTGAAACAATGTTTTCGAACAGTTAACCTTTTTATTTCATCGAATTTGCAAATATTAACAAATCGAGAATTCATACCGAAATATACATTGGTAAGCTATTTTTTTCTATTAATATCATTAGTTTCTATTAATATCATAACGTAGTAAGTCAGTTTATTTTATCTGCCTCTAGTCTCCATAAAATATTTCACTTTTACGTCACTTTGTAAGGAAAGACATTTTGGCTAAAAGGTGTGAATGAGCAATTATAATCATCATCTCCGATTGAACAGATCAATATGATAGTAATTAAATTATTCTCACAACTCCCCCCCCCTTCCTCATCCACATCAAGGTACAATGATCATCGGCATTTCTCTGTCATAATCACCTCCTGTTACATATAATATTTTGTCAACCCAGGACCTTACTAATATAGTTTTTGATGGCACCTTGTACGAACCCAAACCTGATGTAGACCGGAATTATGACACGCGATTTATAGAATTTCCGGCCGCCATATCAGGATATGACATGCGTTATTTCCCTAACAGTTATGTTTACAAAGGTCTAAATAGCGTAATAAATCGTTATACGGATACATATACTTTTCATTTGGACATCAAATGTCACTCGTATCTGTTGATATGTCCGTCGATGTTCGTCGATTATTTACCTAGTAATTATGTATAAGTAGGTTTAAATACCGTAATAAATCTTGATGTAAGCTCGTATACTTTTCATTCAAACATCAGAATTAAACAGAACTTAAACATAAGTTATATTTTGATGTTTGGTTTATAAAGACAAGATTTATATTCGTCCAGAACAAATGTAGCAATATGACAAATAAACAACAAAAGTAACACTAACGATATATATATATATATATATATATATATATATATAGAGAGAGAGAGAGAGAGAGAGAGAGAGAGAGAGAGAGAGAGAGAGAGAGATAGATAGATAGATAGAGAGAGAGAGAGAGAGAGAGAGAGAGAGAGAGAGAGAGAGAGAGAGAGAGAGAGAGAGAGAGAGAGACACACAAAAGAGAGAGAGAGAGAGGGGGGTGAATGGGGACTGGTATGAGCATATCGTATCATCAGTGTAACATATTTAGCAAAACTAATCCTTAAGTTAACTAGTAATAGTATAAACAGCTAAACGATTGTGAGGATGGATAAATTGTTCAGTCAGAAATTATCACGATATAGTAAAGCCTCTCAACGCACAAAGCTGTCAGTTTGATAGAAACCATTTATTGGGAATGATTATACAATAATAAGTAACAAGCAATCCGATTAGGTATTTAGTCTCGGACATTAAAGAGCATCTATCATTTAGTGATGATGATGATGATGATGATTGATGTTTTACGGCCACTTTCGTGCACAAGGTAGGCTAAATGGGCCGAGCGACCTTCAAATGTAATGAAGCGAAGTCAAAGATGAAACAACCTTCATATATGCCCACGCCGAGATTCGAACACGGGTGGTAGTGATCTGTGGTCCAACACGCTACCGCTAGACCTCGGAGGCGCCCATCTATCATTTAGTAGGGTGTACTCTTACCTTAGTTAAAGAAATATGAAAGATTTTCGTAATAACAAACTGTTGAATGAATGTGATTGAAATTATCGAAAAACAACACATAATACATATACACAAGTCTAAATGAGACAGGATAGACTGCGTGCTCGTGTACATCCGCAGTATATACGTAGGGATTATTCTGCCCCAAAAACACTCTGGCAGCGACCACCCTCAAGGTATTTCGGCTCCATCTTTTCGTACTCTTCCCCTGTGAGTGGTGGGGTAGGAGATTTCTCAACCAGGCTGTGCTGATTAAGCGACAGCCTGGGGATTCTCCCCGAACAACAAAACCTAAAACCTAACCCCAAATCTCGTTGTTACAGATGTAGGTATCGCGACTGATCCAGTTGACTCGGATTGTCCCACAGTTATATCTGTGTTTGTATCGATTTTAGAGGGAAAGAATAATCTGTTAGGTCTCTGAATAGTGGTTCGGATTGATTAAAATTAGGAACCTCACTGGCTAGAATAGCATGTTTCCGGCTCCTTCTGGCACTACCTGTAGGAGTAGTCATGATATGTGAACGTGGAGATAGCTTCTTGGTAACAAATGCATGTTACCAAGGTCGCCCATGTTTTGTGGGGGGCGGAGGGGGGTAATATACACTGGTTTATCAATGTGAATATCTTTTAATTGTGAACCCTGCTGTTCTGTCAAAGGGAATTCTTGACTGTTTCCGTTCATTTTCTTTCTCTCCTTAACTTCGGCATGTAGAGTAGACTGAGTAATTGATCAGAACATTTTATCAACAGTTTTGTTTTTGTGGATTTCACAGCAACTTCAGCACGTCCATTTGATTGGCTATAACATGTTGAATTTGTTACATGTTGGAAATTCTACAGCTTAACAAATTGTGTATATACTTCAGAGATGAATTGTGGGCTGTTGTCAGTGAGACAAATCACTAGAGACCGATTGCGTGCGAATACTCGTTTCGTAGCTTCTACTACAGACGATTATTGTGCACACACTAGACACTTTTAACATGCAGCTTTAATATCAGTTCTGAAATATGACCATAATAGTGTGTATCATTGGTATTTCGTATGGAGTTTTCCACTCCAAGATGAGAAGACTGAATTTTCTCGACCATACGAGTACGCATTACACTTGGAATAATGACTGTGTTGCCTTTACAAATAGCACCATCCACTGTTACCAACTCTGATCTGAAATTCCAATATGCTGGTTGGTAGATGGTCGGGAAGTTCTGACTTTTCAACAGGCCAGCCATGCATAATATAAAATATAAGATGAAAAAGAATAATATCCTCGGAGGTGGCATAACTGATCAACTTAGAAGTGTGATCCGTGATTTGTTCGGGCTTTTGGTTTGAGATCTGACATGAACACTTCTAATTGTGATACCTTGGTTTCATGGTTCTGGATAATAGTGCCAGAATAAACGTGTCAGCTGGACACATGGTCCTTTCTTTCCTGTAGATAACATTGAAAATATATATATTTGCAGTTTGAGCAACATTTTCAGGAGTTATTTTAGTCCAGGTAGTATTGGATGTTTAAATATAGTTTATAAATATTTACAGTGTGTTTCAGTTGTAATGGAGTGGTGGCCATATATCCACTGATCCCAACGCCACATGGCATTCACAATAGCTAGGCTCTCCTTTTAGATCTAAGCATAATTGTCTTTTGAGACTAAGTATAGACAACAGGCCTGTTAGGTTGCATCAGGGCATCATCTGATCCATCGACCTATAATATTACTGGTTTGGCAGAATCAAAGTATTGCACAGGGGCACTAGTAATCATTTCTTTAATATGTGTGAATGCAAATTTCTGGGAAGCTGACCAACAAAACTCTGCATTCATGGAGCTGATGTTACGCAGTGAGGCATATGTCTCACTGAATTTGGGCATAAATTGAGACAAAAGGTTGCACTTTCCAAGTAGTTGTTGGACACCTTTTTTGTCTTTTCGAACTGGCTTATCACGTATTGCGACAATGAGACCATTCTCCGTAAACTTGGTGACCCATGAAAGGCACTTTTTTTAATTTAAATTTGAATTTCTGAGGATTGAGGTTCAAATTGCGTTCCCTAGCGCATTATAGTAGAGCGATGAGATTGGCATCGTGATCTTTAACTACTTCATTGTATGTTTTACCTCTACCTTTCACCTATACAAGTGTACAACAAACTGTAATGTTTTACAAGAATCACATTCTAACTTTTCTTGTATCTTTGACAGCATAAGTGTTACTAGTATAGATTTAACTTTACTCATGTGGAGGATCTTTTCATTATTATTGTGGCATTCTGCTTGTATCAATGTACACACTTCCGTTAAATCTGAACTGAGTACAACAATACCACTAATGGGAAGATATTGATACTGCTTAGCAGCAATAAACATATGGGAAGAGTTTGCTTTACTTAAAAGACCAACTAAACCTGCAGCACATTTACTACACACCATGTTTGTGAGAAATGTATCCCGCTATATAAATTAAGCTAAATATAACTGAGACATCTGATGGGATCAGGTATCTTGGATATAATCTACCATGTCTACCGCAAGGCGACAGCACCGCATATTTATTACACGCCAAACAGCCAGCTGGCCCATCGTCCCCTATACGATATCTGGCCAAGATGCAAAGATTTATTTTAAGACAGACTATCCTCACCTCCAATGAAAGATGGTTGGCATATTTTCCAAAGTCGCTGATTCAACACTGGGGCATGATACGCTAGATAAACAATTGTAATACACCTGTGCCTAATAGTACAGATGGTGTTTACCTTATTAATGAAATAACTGAATTCTAGGAATCTCATTTTAATATTATTATTATTATTATTATTATTATTATTATTATTATTATTATTATTATTATTATTATTATTATTATTATTATACCACAAGTGTCTTACGTATAAAATAAAATATGACAATATAAATATTTAAATGTTATCTATAAAATGGTTAACAAAAATGGAGATTATACACATTATTTAAAGGTGAGCGACTATATATTAATGATTTGCCAAAGTGGACTAGAAAGAAGTGTCTTTAACAGTTTTGTTAATGTACGTATTGTTCTAACTTACCTGATGTTGCTGAGAACTGCATTCCAGAAACTTGGAGCAGCATGATTAAAACACCTTTTACCATAAATCATTCATATCTTGGGTGTTACTAATGTCAAACAATCCTGAGATCTCAAAGCTCTACTTGCTCTGTATGCACACAGCATATTCAGAGCGTATTGTGTGTGTACCAGGATTTTGTATTGGATCCTATGGCGTATGGGTAGCCAGGACAGTTGTGATGTGACTACGGCGAGATGTTATGGTGGTAATGGGTGCTGCTGTATTCTGGACACAGTTCGTCTATTAAGTTATTGGGAAGACCGTGTAGCATGGTATTACGGTAGTCCAAACCAGATATAACAAGTCCGTTCACTGGTAATGTTGTGGTTTCATTAGACAGGTAGTGTCTGGTCTGACCGTTCTTCCCTAATTGACCATATCCTGATCTGCATACACCATTCACATGTTGTTCGATGGTCATGATGGGATCAAAGATGACACCTAGATGCATCACACGATGTAGATGCAAATAAAGAATTGCCTACATTAACCGAGATGATGTCCATCCTTTTGGAATTATGTCCAGAGGAGAATAGCATGACTGATGTCTTGTCTGCCTTCAACTTTAACATGTTACGGTGCATCCAGGACTCGATGTCTTTGAGGCAACTCTCGATGTGGGTTAGAGCCTCAAACTGTTCAACAGCCGCTTTTGATTTGAATACTAAATATAGTTGGGTGTTGTCAGCATAAAAGTGGTGACCTAATCCATGGGTCCTTATAATATCACCAAGTGGATTGCTGCACATAACATAGTCTTGGCGACCAAGTATAGATCGCTGAGGTTCACTACATTCCACCAGGACAGGTTCGAATAGTTTACCATTGACACATAGTCTGGTACCTGGCAATGAGATATGACGATATCCAGGTGAGTGGTTTGCCCGAGATGCCGAAACAATGATCAAGGCGATGCAGTAACGTGCGGTGATCTAGGGTGTCAAATGCGGCAGACATATCAAACAAAACGGGCACTAAAACACAACCTTGATCAAGAGACTGTAAAATTTCATTTTGTACTTTGAGCAGAGCCGACTCCATTGATTGAAATTACCCGTATGCTGATTAGGAACATTCATCAAGAAAGTTTATCATAAGATAGCGTTCCAGGCGTGCATTAACAACCTTCTCCAACAACTTCGAATAACGGGAGGTTAGACACTGTTCTATAATACTTAAGGGTATCAGGATCCAGACCTGGCTTCTTCAGGAAAGGCCTAATACGAGCACACTTGAAGTCCCTGGGAACATAACTTCCTTCCATTGAAGTATTTGTGATATTTGTCACGAGGGGTAGGAGCTGATCCAGACATTCCTTGACCAGCCATGTCGGCACGGGATCAAGTTCACAAGATTTATAAGGCGATTTCATTTTAAACAAGTGCTTAGTTGTGATAGGGATATAGACCTCCAACAGATAAAATGAAATGGCATATATATAAATCATACAGTTGTGAAAATTATTGAATTTAAAAATGCTATTAAATGTCTAGCTCGGATTAAGACTTCTGACACTGTGTACAATTATGAACACTACTTTTATCTTTTTATTCACTTGTATGTTTAATGTTTATATAGACATATGTCCATGATGTATAGACAAGTCTGACGTTGGATTGAGGGATTATGAGAGGGATACCGTATATCAATGTAATGAAACACACAAAACCTGAAAATGGAATTCTTCAAATGAAACATCTTTGATAATTCGACGAAACAGATCGATTAGTCAATCAATCAGTCAGTTTATTTCAAACTGAATCTAAATTACATTACATAATGCATAATAAACAAGGTCATTACATAATAGATATGGCATGGGGTTGTACCAAAGATAGTAATATATCTGTAAAAGGCTGTAACTGTTATGAATTCACGGTAATAATAATTAAAAAAAAGCTTACTTGTGTATGCTTACATGGAGTATGGACTTCTTTGAGAAAATAAATGATTAGGGCCATGACTAATTAGTAACAGACAAGTATATTTTAACTGTGTGAATTGCATATGATCTGCGGGATACAGTTTTAACAATATAACTTATGACTTATATGTTCAATGTGATGGATCTTATATTTATTGTTTCTGTAGAACTCCGCATGTAATGCAATAATTATCATAATGCATTTAACGATATGAAATTTTGTTGACCTATTGGTCAAACAGATCTAAAACCACTCCGAGGCAATGCCACGAATAGCATTGAAATATGGGTGTGAGAACAAAATATTGTGATCTATTGTGTCAAATACCTGAGAGGGGTCCGAGGGTAATTTTCAAGTGAAGCTATAGTATGCGGAGAATATTTGTTGCATCAGTAGTCGAATGTTTCTGCCGAAAACCATATTGGTTTTCATGCAGAATATTCTTTAGTGTTTCACAGAAGCCATCTAATCTTTTATGGACGGCTTTTACTATACAGGAGGTCTTCGGCTTTGTAAGCCAAATTTGTATCTAAGTCGAATCATACTCTCTAAGTGTACGAACCGTCGGTCCCTGACCCTTAAATCATAATGCAATAAGTACATGAATCACTCGTCTATGCTAACACATTGTTATATTTGTTACCTATGTAAGAAAAGCCACGCCTAACAATAAAGTACACTCTATCACTGGCATCGGCTGTACACTTAGAAGATATAATGGGGGGGGAAGTGTACACAAAACCAAGCAGTCCTAAAAGGCAGGTAGTCCAAGATGGCGTGTCGCAGGAACTGAGAGTCTTCCTCATCGGCTTGACGATGCTGGACAACGTAATCTTTGGCACACACCACGCCACAATCTAGTTCGCTGATCAGTAACTACGTACCGCTGTCGGTAACTCTAAACAATAACTGTACACGCTTATGGCATTCGTTCGTAACATCAAGTTGTCATAAGTCGGAACCACCGTAACCCGAGGACTTCCTGTTATTGTGGTAGTTGTTGGGAGGTTTTCGAGGTGTTCATGTTTTGCAGGAACATCTTTTTATAAATATGTATCTACGGTGATACCGACTGGATGGCATATAACTGGCTTCAAAGCTTTAAAAAGTTTTAGCTGATGCCTTCATGACTAGAACCTTTCTTAGGCTTTAACAACGTTATGATACGAGATACCTCTGGGAATATGGGTGGCATGTTTAAACATAGACCGTTGATAATTTGAGGTATGTTTCAAATGGTATGGAATTAGGTATGTTTTATGGAAAATTGTTGTTAATTGTAGAGAAATATTCACAGAATGTATTCGCAATCTATTGTGTGTGATTCGTATTGGTTTCGTTGGAAGAAATCCAGAAGAAAAAACACCTTCAAGAAGATCCCGTAAATTTCATGATGGTTGGGTTGGATTTGTGTGGGGGCATATCTCTAAATACCCTTTGAGACCACTACCTCGATAAATATAAATAAACCTAAATAAAACACGTCGGGATTATAATAGCTATACATTCAACAATTTTCCTATTTCAGTGTAACCTAATTACTCATTAATGGGACAAAAAAACCTCTGTCCGAAATTTAATACCCATGAAGATGCCTGCCGAAGTAACAAACGACTCCAGGAGTATAAATCCATCAAGCAGCATTGTATGAATTAATAGGTCGTTTCCTATAAGAGGACAACAATATAGATTCTACATTATACATAACAAAGCTAATAGACTAAAACATGTTGTAATAACGACATAACTTTCTTACATTGGTGTAATAAGGAATCTGGATGGAAATAGATAGAGATGTCTGGCACGGGCAATGTGCGTTTTATGATACATATATGGTGACACAGGCGAGAACATCAACATCTCTAAACATCCTTTGATACTTCTACTATCATAAATATAAATAAAACTACACATACGTCAATCTAAATATAAAATGTTCTACACCTCAATATATCAATATACATATACGTAAACCTATACATGTTTCTGTGGGGCCCGGCTAATTCGCATTTTACGCGACAAATATGTCATACCCACAGGAAAGCGGCTACATGAAGAAACCTATATATTTAACATTTTGACACCACAAATGCTGATCTCAGCTTTGTTTGGAGTTCGAATAACTAAACAAAGACTAGCTATATGAACGGGATAGTGCGGGGTATAACCATTTCTGATATCGCTACAGGGAAGTTTGTGCATTTGTTGTAGGAACTCGATAAATCTCACCAAAACATTTTTTTGTAAATTTTCATTTTATTTTCAATAAAAATAGATTCGAATTCGTTATTATTATTCATTGTAAGATCATCACACATTTTATATTGAAATGGTTATTTGGCATAGAAAGCTAACCGACCACCTTTACACCCAGTTCTGTTGTTGCACACACACACATATATCCTGGTAAAGGAAACATAGCTCGGTTTAAGTCGGTTAGGAAAGTCTCACACAATATGATAAAGTCTAGTACTACAACGATGTCTTGTAAATTGGCATACTATGGTTCTCAATTGACTATATTTACTAGGCAGGATATGGATGTTTAGGTGAATAGCTGTATATTGATAACCCACATTTTACTTCATTATATAAGATAGTTCATCAATATCATGATAAGTGCATTCAATGTTTAGATTTAGAAAAGGGACATTTTCCTAGATTTTGTTCGTAATTTCCATTGCATATATATATATATATATATATATATATATATATATGCGTGTGTGTCTGTCTGTCTGTCTGTCTGTCTGTCTGTGTGTTTTAGGGTACATAGTAAGAGGCAACAGGCACAGAGCATCAACATATCTAAACATCCTGTGAAGCCTACCTCCATAAATCTAAATACAACTATACAAACATTAATCTAAAATTAAAATGTTCCATACCTCCACATATTGATAAATGTGTGCGTATACCTAAGCATGTGTCTGGTCTACTCATCAGCCTGTGGGAACCAGCTAATTCGCTTTTCGTACGCGACAAATATGTCACGCCCACAGGAAAGCGGCTACATGCAGGCTACGTACAAAAAGCGGAAGCACGTAAAAAACATACCATTTGATACCACAGCTCCCGGTAAACAACACGTGCGTGTGGTCAATGGTGACTTGCTACATACATATCATAAACTATTTTGACACCACAGTTTACATTCAACAGTAATGCCTGTGATCCAAAAGAAACCTATATTTAAAACATTTCGACACCACAAATGCTGATCTCAGCTTTGATCTGGGTTCGAATAACATTACAGTTTGTTCATAACAAAGAGAATGTACACTAACTCAGTATGGAGTTGCACCTGTCCTCTGTCCAAATAACGTATAATGTACTGTATGCATACAAACATCTAAATAGACTGGCTGATATATTAGTTGACCAACAAATAATTTCTACAAAAGTCGCCCAAGTTATTAACAAATTTAAATAAACAAATTCCACTATTTGCACATGCAAGTATATAGTCAGCGTATCACTTTGAATAATTAGTCAATTTTAGTGAAAACATTAGCTTTAATTTTCATTATTAGTCATTTATAATCTTCATATATATTTAATGTGCATGGATTATTTCATACATACGGGTGAGCGTTATGATGCATACATTTTGTGATACATGGTAACAATTATGGCACATCCTGTATATCCACAGAGCAGTACATATTGTTTTGTCATCACGTTATCGGTGTGCATTATATCCCAGGAGACAAATTTCATTGATCTGGATCGATCTGTTCTTCCTTTTATGAAGAATTTACACCTATGCGTGTCAATACAAATCCTGTTCTGCAAATTGTTCTCAGGCATCATGTTACGAGCGTATGGCCAGTATCCCAATATGTATCAGAGTTTTCCATAATCTTCCCCCGAGTTCCTTCTCGTCTGTATGCATACCTAACGTGAAAGTGCCCTAGCAACATCAGATATGTTGCTCACCAAATAACTCCTACCTCGAGATACACCATTGCATATGAGTTATCTTAGCCCAATAGTCCTAGAACAAACCAACACTGACCCTCTCTTTGATTTCGGTGATGGGCGTTGGATAGATATAATTTGAATACGGATCCCGTAGAACTGGTTCGAGATGCTGTGCTTTCAGTCTGTTCTTAACAAATAACTTACCGTCGCTCACTACAGTTCTGTTCTGGTAAAGCAAGTGATCTTTGCTCGGATCTTAATGAATATATCTGCTGCTGGGTGTAATGATGAGTGTCCCTAAGCCGGCTCGGATTGTTGGAGAAGTACGACCTCGTCAAGCTGTCTAGAACGTGTGCAATCATAGAAATGTTGCTGTTTATGCACACGTCTGTGCACAAGGTAGGATAAAAGGGACAAGCGACCTCCAACGGTAATGGAGCGAAGTGAAAGAAGGAACACCCTTCTATAGATCTGTTGCCAGATCCGCTACTAGTTAGGCCACGGAGGCGTCTTGTGCAATTATGGAATGCTGTTTACATTGGACCGCTTTTTCGAGTCCGTGGATGCTCTCCTTGATACCAAGTTCCTGATGTATGAATGCTTGAATGAAGGCTGGACAGGACTCATCCTTAGCTTCACTGTGGTTATGTATTGCGTGTCCGGAGTGCTAAAGACACAATTAAAGCGAAAAGTGTGTGTCTATAACGGCCTTCCGCAATAACTAATCGATATACAGAGCCCTCGTGTCAGTTCAAAGCGGCAGAAAATCAATAAAAACAAAGTGGCGAAGCGTGGGATTGACAAAAGAAATGGGTCACTGATCACTCAACCAAAAAGGTGTAAACAGCAACGTTATGATTCAATATGGCAGTAATATAAAATCGAGGCGTAAACCAAGCCTTCATTTGTTGTTAAAGCCTATCACATTTATTATCAAGTATACAATAATCAAAGTCCTGGAACACTAATTTTCCTAATGTTAATATTCCATAAATATCCTTGGTCTATTCTGCGATAGCTCAAACGATACGTCTTTCACTACATAATGTCGATACATTCACGTACCGAATGCATCATTAATTGTCATCGAGGTAAGTAGACAAAGATCAAAACTAAAACTAAAATAATGATGGTAGAGTTAACAGCAAATAGCCATAAACAAGGCTTCTCATCAGCTTGCCTACCTTGCCGATAACAATATAATTCAGTGACATACTCCAGGTAGAAACCAAATTTGATGTATGGTTATTATATTCCCATGCGTCAGTAATTCATAAACACGGGGTCAAGAAGTAAAAAGATACAATTAAACAATTCTCGTAAACTAATATTTTCTATAATTGTTTCCGCCACGTTCCTTCCTGTAACTGGTAGGAGGATGTCGTGTCATCGGTATGTCGTATTTAACCAAATCAATCCTTAAATTAAGTAATACAGTTAAAATGTATAAACACCTGTATAAATGAGTCAGTGGGTGCATGTGTTAGTTGGCCAATCTGAGTACGTCGATGACAGGTGCAAACACTTTTCTTACCTTAAGACAGACTATCCTTATGTCAAAATGATACACAGATGGCAAATATCCCAAAGTCTCTGATCCCGCACTGGGGCATGATTCCCAAATCAATTGCGAAATAAGCCAAAGGCCATTATGTAACATAGGATAAAGAGTCGGAACATATTATATGAATACAAGCTATATGGATTTGCTACACGAACCTTAAGGTTAGAGTGAACTATCGAACTACCAAGAAGTGAGTGGATTAGATACATTGACGGAAATGAAATGATCAGGCTTATTATTAGTGGATGAAATATCCCCCACAGCTTTAAATTCCATGCCGAAAGAACCATGCTTATTTCCAAAAGAAAATTAAGAATAATATTCAGTTTTAATTCATATATACACACACGCACACGCACGCACGCACACACACACACACATATATATATATATATATATATATATATAATAGCTCTTAGTTTGTGGTCCCTTTTTTAGGAATATGCCTACATACCCACATAAGACATTCTGTCATAATTACAGATTTCAATATTTTTGTAAAACTGTAAAATTGGTGAACTATGCTCACCACAATCTATAGACGTATACCGTACTCTCAAGACAACATAATTAATTAAATATTAGACCGTTGTTGTGTAACCGAGCATCAGAAACGTCTCCCGCACCTATCCGCCATATTTCAAAAAGAGAGACAGGGAAGGCCATCAGCGAGAGCCAGCGCATGGGAGTCGAGTGCTTGGACCTATGGCGCTGAAGAATATGGATCCGATTCTCGGCTACGCAACCATTTTGTAAATATTTACGCATCACATAATTAAGCCGCCTAAATGGAAGAACTTTATGCTTCGATGAATCCTTTTATAAAAAATAATATAGGTCAACTTGACTGGAATGACAAGTCGGTTAATTCTCAGACCACTTGTACCCGTATCCTAAGATATAGACTAACTTGCGTCGGTGGTGTGTTATGGTTTGGTATAATATCATTTATATTTAGTGCATGCACAAAATACATTCCAGATGTGGCCACGTTCAAGAGTCAAGACATATAGGCAACAAATTATCCCCTAACAAATTTGAATGGCGCATTCCCCAAATGTGTTAAGTAGAAACCAATTCATGTTGCATGACAATTAATTATTATTTTGGCAAAATGAGTTTCTGCTCATCGAGTCTGGTTTTGTCTGTTCTGATTTGAATTACAAATAAATGTACACTACACACGAGGTGCAATCCGAGACTAGGTACCTCATCCTGGTTTCGACACAAACATTGGACTATCAAATATTTTCCAGCAAGATTTTATCACTATTGATGGTGAACGAAATGTGGCTGAGCTCTCCTGTCTGATTTTGTCATTTATTATTTTCACGTTACCTTAGAGACGTATCAGCACGCGTATGATCAGATATCAACCGGAATCGAAATAGATACATTAAACACGGGTCCATGTTCACATGTCCATGGTTTGAGTGAACATTATGAGTGAAAATAAAAATACCAGTTTATAGTTAATTGGTGAAGATATTTCCTTTATCATTCCTGTTGGTAGTAAAGAAGCTCTTGCATCATAAATCAACGTAGAAAACAATATAATAATAGCATTTACTAATTTGGTGCGATATATTAAAAGGATGTGGTTGTTGTAGGATCAACACATATACCCAGAGGCGGATCAGGGAGTATTGCTGCCCGAGGCCAAATATATATGGGCGCCCCTATTGGTCAAGATTGCAAAACAAATTAAACAATCGGATTTTTTAAATTTAAATCAGATTATTTTATTTTAATCGATTTTTTTAAAGAACAGTTAATGAAGACCTTTATATTTTATTGATCTTTATCAGTTCAAGAACGTTTGACTTGATCTAGGTATATGGATAACAGCTGGAGCTGTATGGGTGGTACTGGTATCAATTATGTGTGCATATGTGCAAGAATCATAATGCTGCTTCATTCTGACGACAAGTCCCTGCATTTCTTTGCCACATTTCTTGCACATATCCCGACATCCTGATTTTCCCACAACTTTAATCTTATTAAAGTATTACAACACAGAATCCTGTTTTTTTGCCAGAAAAGTGTGAAGTTGTCAAATTATGAATATATCCTGATAAAATACCGGCTGTAAATTACACAATACAGTAATCTCAACTTTTCACAAAATTATCAAACTGTTTACAGGATCAAGAAAAGCTGTATTCAGCATGAGATAGCTATCAATGGTGAACCCATATAAATGCTCTCCTTATATACAGATCCTTGCTTTAAAAAAGTGCCTAACATTAACTCAATAATCCCCAAAATGTATAGAAAAGGTGTGACTTCACGTATCAGATCAGCCCCAAATTAATCACATTTACCACATTGAAGCAGTATGGCTTCACTTGTCACCTTTTGTTGTGTTCATCTCCTAAGATCATCCCAACCATAACTTTGTGGCAATTATCACTGTTCAGTAGGACTTGTTAGACTACATTGTGTTGAAATATAATTGCAGCTCAATTATAAATATATGTAAAATTAATTATCTAGCATAAGTAACAATTTATCTTAACTAAAACTTAATGTTTGCAGTGCAAGTTAATTGATAAATCCCATGTTTCTAAAATAATCAATAAAAATAAATAAAATGATCATAAAAACATTAAAAAATCAAAAAGCATCATTGTTTGGCAGTGATTTAAGTCATGATTTAAATCAAACAACCCTGTTATTGGTTTAGTAGAAATCATTGACCTCAAAGAAAACTAGACCGAACACGGCAGACGATTTGATAGCAAACATGTCCCCACTTCCGCTCAGGACAAAAAGGCGTGGAAGTAACACAAAAGGAATATATTCTCATCGGTAAGTATAACTACAAGGGACACAATTAAAATAGCCGTTAACGCCTTTTTGGCAGGAAAGTAAGGTTAACTATTATCGATCTGAAAGAAAACTATACCAAACATTCAGTTGTGTGTAATAGGGCCGCCATGACCAAACAGTGCTGACTTCCGGTATGCGCAAAAAGCAATGTTGAAGTGGCTGCGCTTCGAGTTTTGAGCCTATGAATACGATCATTTATTGTGACGTGTGCATTATAATTTTGTATGCAGAGAATCTGTATTACTCCTGTCCTATTATATGCCACCAAATATGTAAACACGTCGTTTTATGCAAGTCCTTAGATCTCGTCTAGTTTGGATCAAACGCGTGGGATCTGGGGCCTCGTGAAAGGGCAACCGTCCCTCACGCCGCCGCAATAGTTCTACCATACTACTGTCATTATTTGACTTCATGGTTTTATTGCACACATATCAATGCTCAACAACTTAATCACTTTGTCGTGGCCTACTTCCAATAAGCTGTGATTCATCTACTATTATAATTATATATATACATGTATATATATATATATATATTAAAATATATATATATATATATATATATATATATATATATAACATAATATATATATAACATACTATATATATAACATAATATAATATAATATGGGGTTAAATATCACTTGTATGCTGATGACACACAGCTGTATATATCACTGGATCCTGACAATGAGTTAAATTTCTCCTCTTCCTTGAAGAATTTAGAACATTGTATTGCCGATATTCGGCTATGGATGACTCAAAATATTCTAAAACTAAATGATAATAAAACAAATATTTTATATTTGGCATCACCACATTGTGTTAAATCCCTAAAGACACCGGCATTACAGGTGGGTGCATCTTCGATTACCCGTAATGGGTCAGTAAAAAAATCTAGGGGTTATTTTTGACCAATGTATTAACATGCATGAACATGTCACACCAGTATGCCGAGCTGCCTACTAACATCTTAAGAACATCCACTGTTTAAAAGCATTCTTGACACAAGAATCACTTGTAACTGTAGTTCACGCCTTTGTTACATCTCGTATAGACTATTGTAACTCCCTGTTATATGGCATATCTGATTATAACATTAATCGCCTTCAGCGAATTCAGAATAGTGCAGCTCGTATTGTAACAAATACTAGAAAATATGATCATATTACCCCCATTCTTCAAAAACTACATTGGCTACCTGTTAGACAGCGTATCCATTTCAAGATTTTGTTAACCACTTATAAATCTATTAAAGATATGGCGCCAGAAATCTATGTCTTGTATGCAATGCAGCAACATGCTGTAATGTTGGAAGCACCGTTGTGTATATATGGAAGTGTGTGTCTACGACAGTCTCGAACATAAACTAATTTTATTAAACAAGTATTTCTGTACTACTATTCAGTGATCACGTGATAAATATATGGTAAGCACTAGGGATAACCATACATTATTCTATAACACAATTATATCATTACATCTCCCTTTTTTAGTTATATCCTTATTGTTCTAATATTGAATATTAGTGTTCACATTTTGTTGTCAGTCATATCATCATGTTGAACATTCCATACACCATCTTCTCCATTTGTTTCTGCATTGTAATTTGGATTATACATCATTCATTATTAAGCAGTAATATTTCACTGTGACATTCTACATACTGTTGATCGACTAATAATGAATACACATTATACACATCTTGCTGTGTAAAGGATGGACTACTTTTAACAGCTCATTGTTCTGCCCTTAAATATCAAATACCTCGAAGTTCACTCTTAGCATATTTCAATGTATCGTTTCGTTTCTTAACGATTCGGACACCTGTTCTAATAGGCGTATTTGGTGAACATACACCACTGGCAGCTGTTTGATCTTGCTGGTTAACAATAGGTGTTGGCGTAGGTGTTGGTTCGCTCGTCATTGCTTATGTGTCTGCAATACGAAGCAAATGTCTACAGTTCCTTCTGTAAATAGCACCATCGTCTGTTTGGACATCGTAGGAGCGTGGACTGACCTCTGACTATTGCTGTCTGTTTCCATTGTCCGTTGTAATATAATCGGAAAGGTGTTTATTGGTAGGTAATGGTTTTAATGGATTAGCAGACTGGTCATAATACCTTTTCGTCTTCCTTTCCCTTTCTTTAAGATTTGCATTTTCGTGATGCTGAACATTTGGCATTATAGTTCGCAGCAGACGACCGAAGAATAACTCTGCTGGAGATTTGCCACATTCTAAAGGTGTAACTCTGTAAGCTAGCAGTGCTAAGTGCTGGCTGGACTTGACGTTTTTGACTGAAAGTTGTAGAATGACTGAAACTCTGCACTACTGAACTGTGGCGCATTATCTGAGAATACGATCTTTGGTATCCCGAATCTTGCCATAATTTATTTCAAGGAATCAATCACGTGCTTTGATGTAGTACCACGGAGCCTGACAATTTCTGGAAAGTTGGATGTGTAGTCAACTACAGTTAGATAGTCTGTTCCATTCAGAATAAATAGATCTGTTCCTATTTTCATCCATGGTGTTGCAGGTACATCATGTTGATGTATTGGATCATTTCGTTGTTTGTATTGATACAGTTGACATATTAAACAGTTGTTGACCATTTTATGAATGTCTTCATTCATCCTGGGCCAGTACAATGCTTGACAAGCTCTGGATCGGCATTTGGCAATTCCCATATGTGCCTCATGGATTAATTGTAACATCCTTCCTCTCAACGACGTTGGGACCACAACTCTGTTTTATTTGATGATAACTCCGTCAACTATTGAGAGCTCTTGCAGAAAGTTGTTATAATGGTTGCAATGTGCTATTGAGCCATTAATTATATTTGTTTTCACATGGTGTAATGTTTCATCTTTGTCCGTTTCTTGTGCAATTGTTCTCCACATGTCATCACTTACTGGCATCGGTTTCTCGACTAAGTTGATGTGAATTGATAGCTCTTGTTTTGTGTCACTTTTCGTCTTAGGTGATTTGCCACGTGAGAGTGCATCATATCTCCGTATTCTTAGCATCAGTGTCATCTCACTCAAACTCTTTTTGATTATTCTCAGTAGTTGTTTGTGATCCGTGTCTGCAGCTCCATAAATGTATTCGTGAAATATCTCACATGCGAATACTATGCCAAGGCATTCCTTCTCTATTTGTGCTTTTCTGCACTCAGCATCTGTCACAAAACATGTTGCGTAGGCAACAGGTAGCCATTTTGAATCATGTAATTGCATTAACACTGCACCTAAAACCTCCTTTGAAGCGTCAGAGGATATTCTTGTTTGCTTTCGTGGATCAAAATAAGCTAGTATTGATTTATTTGTCAGAACTGTTTTATCTCGTTCCACTATTTTTCGTGTTGACTAAACCATTCCCATGCTGTATTTGCTTTAAGCAGAGAACGCAATGCCTTGCTGTTGGCTGACTGGTGTGGCATGAATCTAGCCAGGTAGTTTATCACGCCAAGGGCTCGTTTGACATCTTCTTTGATTTCTGGATTCTTCATCTCGTGAATAGCTTGAACCTTCCTGTCATCAGGTTGCACACCATCACGAGTGAGTCTGTCTCCAAGGAACGTAATTTGTTCGACGCATATTTCACCCTTTCTCCTATTTAGCTATAAATTAGTTACTAGAGCACTTTGTAGTCTCCTGTCTAGTTCTTCTTTTGTACACCTCCAAGACAGTATGTCATCAATAAAATGCGAACTACACCTAGACCTTCCATGATTCTGTTAATTGTTTTGTGGAAGACTTCTGGTGATGAACTGATCTCATACGGTATTCTCTTGAAGCTATATCTCCCATATGGTGTTGTCATTGTGCACAACACGGTGCTTGGTTCATCTAACTGCATTTGGTAGAATCCCTGTGAAGCGTCTCGCTTAGAGAAGAACTTTGCTGCTGCCATATCAGCAACAATCTCTGATTTATGTGACAAGTGGTAATGTTCTCTCTTGATGTGCGCATTTAAATATTTTGTGTCTAAACACAGCCTAAGGGTTCCGTTGGGCTTTCCCACTATTACGAGTGCATTAACCCAATCGCGTGCCTCAGTATATCTAATTACAACCATTTTCTCCAGTCTATCAAGTTCATTTTTCAGTTTTCCTCTCAGAGGAAATGGCACACGTCATGCTTCATGTACTGATGGGGTAGCATTTTCTTTCAGCTGTATGTGGTGTTTGCCTGCCAGACATCCAAGTCCGTCATATACATGATTTGGTATATGTGATCTTTTGGTCATATACCTGTACATGCTGGCTTTTCTTGCCCAATACCATCAGTTCTGATGCTCTGGATCTCAGCAATGATGTTTTGTCATCACCGGTAACGACAACAAATGCAGTGTTATATGCGATATCATTACAATTTACTCTTGCATGGCATGTTCTGACTGTAGGTATGCTGTCGTTATTGTACAAAGTTAAGTTTGTTTCTCTTTTCTTTAACTTTGGTCTTTGTTTCCGGGCATTATAGTCCTTCATAGAGAGTAGATTTGCTTGTGCGCCCGTGTCGATCTTCAGAGGTAGTAGTATTCCATTTACTGATAATGGTGACAGCCATTCATCGCCTGCTTCAGTGTCAACTGGATGAACAAATATCTCCTCTTCACTCTCACTGTGTTCATCACTTTTCTGTGTACAGTTATCCACGGTGTTAATCGACTTTGTTTTACAGCATGATTGAAAATGATTTTAAGGTGACATTTACTGCAAGTCTTTACCAAGCCGGACATTCATTATAACTGTGTTTTCGTCCACAGTGACGATATTTCTGTTTGCCTATGCGGTTTTCACGGTTGCTCCTGACCTCTGACCCCTATCCGGGGTGACTTATCTGTTTGCCGTGGTAACCTTTGTTCTTTCCGGATCGCCTTACAGCACCGACTCTAGCTGGCACAGTACAGCTGCTAGTGTCATCCGTCTTTGCCTGGATCTGGCTTTTCGCTGGCTTGGCAAATGGATACTTCTTTTTTTCAGGTCTAAATCATCGTTAGAAAGTATTTTGTTCTTTCACATTCAGGTTTAACGTATTCTTCTAATTACATGTTTTTGTTTTCTGCTTTAAGTCAGTAACATAATATTCTATTGTTTCACCTTCGTGCTGTAAACGTATACGAAACACATATCGTTCGTATGTTTCATTAACTAGTGGTGGACAATGTTGATCAAACGTACGTATCACCTCAGCAAAATTGTCCCGTTCTCCATCTGTGAATGATAATGTATTACACACATTAATGGCTTCTGGACCGGCTTGCTATCCATATCGATCGCTTCCATATAGAGAGTAATTCTTTGTTTGAATCGTATTCAATTATCACTGACATTTGCTTGGAATACATTTCTTTTGGTGGCTTCATGTGTTCCATTTTCAATTAGTTCTTTGGCGACTTAAATGATCCGGTAATTCAATCCGTTATCAATGAGTTCAATAGACGTCTGTTATTCTATATTTCATATTCATAAGAATATAATATTACAAAAACAAAATACAAACACAGTTGAATAAGCAAACCGATATTAACTAAACAACAGTGTGTATTTACAGCTAGTCAATGTGACCGAAATGAGATTTAACCATATTTACTTTACTATTGAAGGCACTCAAACAATCTCGTATCTGATGTATAGAACAATTTTGTCCAATCACATTGATAAGATGTTTATCATGTTTCACTAATTTAATAACAGAACCATTAAACTCAACACGAAGTACATGTACACAAGATCTGGAGTCCGATCGACCAACAAATAATACCTTGCTTCTGGACGAATTAAACATAACATCATAAGCTTCAGCAAATTGATGGCATATATTCAGCATATATTTAAAGCTAGAAAGTGTTGGAGCAAGAAATGTAAAATCATCTGCATGTCCTAAAGCCCCACAAAAAAAATATTGCCAATGTAACATCCACGTTTGGCGGCAGTTAATCGAGTCAATATACACTGTGAAAGGTATAGGTGACAAAACTACACCATTAGAGACAGAACATATCGTTGACATAGATGAACCCCATTTAATACGTATGCTCTACAATCAGAAAACGTGACATTAGTAGACATAAATGACGCTTCAGAAGGAAACGGAATAGAAGCAAACGAACTGCATGACAAGAAGGGGGCCATGGGACACACAGCGTCAGCATAACCAACACTACCCACATACACTGATATACATTATTATCATTATTATCATACACATTTCCGATATAACAGCCTACATTAGCCATAGGGTAAACGTTTAAAGAGCACCTCAATATATATATATATATATATATATATATATATACATATACAAAATAATAAGTGAGACAATATGCTACCCTGTTTAACGCCATTTGTTACATCAAACAGTTCGCTACAAATACCATTCCATTTCACTCTCAATTTCTGGTGAGTATACATATATAAAAGCAATCTTAAAAACATAGGACACATATTACGATCAATGAGTAATTGAAACAATTTACAGTATTCTACCCTATCAAATGCCCGTGATGCATCGAGCGCAACCAGAAACACAGGAGAACCATTACTATTATAAAACTCAATAATTTCTCCAACAACCAATGTACATTGTGACGTCGAGTATTTTGATTTAAAACCAAATTGGGAATCTGATGAACGAAAAAAATAAATTCACTTTTATCCCTTATTATTATATCCAGTAACTTACCTAATACACAACTAACAGCAATGGCCCTATATTCTATTTATCCTATTTGTTATATAAACCTTATCTGGCTATATTCACGCCACACATGATGCACTTCCCTACTCAATTATATTGGTATTGTTTGCACTAATCTTAGTTTGCACTAATCTCAGTTATCTCTATAAATACCTGTGTATTCATGGCAAATGCACTACTTGCTTATTTGGTCTATGATGAATATTGATCTCAGAAATATTAAAACAAATTAACATCGCACAATGCCATCAAATTCTGTTGTACATTTTCATTTCAAGAACATACCAGAAAATAACCAATGTATGGCCCTGTTCTTAGTAGGGCCAATACATACGCTACGCATGCACGTTTGGCGAGATTGCACTTCGAAAATCCCGAATGACTTGGCAGCTTTTTGATTTCAAGTAATTATGTTACTCCAAGTGTATATAATCCAATTGGCACGCTTTCGGCACAGATACGATATCATTAAATACAAGAAATAAGCCTGATACATGATGACGTCAAAAACCAAAACAAACCAGGCGCGGTTTGTATTGTGGAATTTATAGGGGGTCCGCTGAGCGATAATACCGTGATAATCCAGCCATTTTAACCTTAAACGTCAATGTTCCGGATCTGTTATAATCATGCCAAAAAGTAACTTCTGCGTATCGTTTAACTCTGCTTCGACACCGAAAAAGCCGGCACTGTCAAAACATTGTATTCCAAAACTGAAAATCAGATTATAACTATATGCTAATCGTCCGTCATTGCTACTTTATAAATGATAGCAAAATGTGGTATTCAACATTGTAAACCATAGTACAATAATATTCACTGCACATAACAAAGACTGTTAAAATGTGGTGTTTGTAGTAAATCACACTAAAATTATATTTAACGAAAAGAAGAAAAATAGAGTCCAGTATATTGGTAAATTTAATTTATTATTTATGAATATAATGATATGGTAAATTGCACTTTATTTACCAATATTATTATCTATGATATGATGGATAATAATATTGTTAAATTACACTTTATTTGCGCCTTTCACAGTTTCAGTCAACCCTTACACGGACACTATTTATAAACATTTGACTCGCAGATTGTCATTTCGAATTAAAACTACCCAACGCTTTCTCAGCATTTCATCCCGCGGCCAACACATGCCAACTTAAATGTTTATATTGCTTACTAGTGGCATGACAATACGGTCTATTGATCAATTTTTTTTAAACTGTATTCGCATACAGCCATGATGAAATAAATTTCCGTTGGATATATGCATGCGCAAGTGTTACGGAATTTCAGCGTGCGCATGCGCATGATGGCGGCGTTGATTTGATTACGCAATCCTAAATAAATACACCCTCCGGCAAAATATTTAGAGCGCGTTTCTAGCACCACGTGGTAGTTGATCTCCATAATATAATTAATTGTACGGCTTTTTCCTCAGCAATGTTATAGAATGATAATAAATAAACCACAAGGACAATCATAGGCTTATATTGTAGTTGTGTTTAAATTGCGCGACGGTGTATTCGTAGTTGTATTTTCTGTGTCACATGATCAAACAGCAGGAGGCCAAGATGGCGAACCGATGTTTGTTTTGTTGAGTGTTGCCTATCAAATTATCGTTTATTAGTATAATGATGAGAGATCTCGTGTAACAAAATGTCCAGCTGAATCAATGAATGTGAGTGTTATTCAAAGAACATAACTTTTTATTTCGTCACGACGCGTAAAAAAGTGAAACCTCGCCAATTTAGCATAGGTAGAGGCCAAGCTCTCCTCGAGCACCAGACAACGGTATTCAAGCTACCCAGAAAATGGGTCTGGTTCTTACAAAGCAACATGTAAACCATAGCAAGTTTATATCGATATTATACATGTAACTGAATAAATATTGATGAAGAATCACACTCATGCTTGTGTTATATACAATGTAATCATGATTGTAATCATGATTACTCTAACTTTACAATGTAATCGTAATCATGGTATTCTCAGGTAATCGTTATCGATTACCTTGGTCCCGTAATCGCCCCAACCCTGATCATATATATATATGTGTGTGTGTGTGTGTGTGTGTGTATGTGTGTGTGTGTGTGGCGTGTGTGCGTGTGCGTGCGTGTGTGTTAAGCACTAGGGATAAGCGTACATTATTTCATAAACACAAATATATCATTGCACACACTATGTAGATCAAATTATTTAATGCTTGGATAACACTTGTACCTGAAATAAATTAAATGGTGCTGTGCTAATATATAATGTTACATGTACAAACAAATTACAGAATGTTTCTGAATCGAAACAGCCATACATAATTAGCCTCACATATGGGTGTCCCGTATGGGATCACCCCGTGACGCAATAACAAATACCGAGAGCAATGCCAATGCTGAATAGCTAAACCCTAGAATATCCCCGAAATGGGATCACCTAATTACGTAATATTGAAAGGCTCAACCATGATCGCTCTAGTGCTTTTCACCTTGAAACTTAAGATACATAGCTAATTTTACTGATCAAACTGGAACAAACTATCACCTGTATTAGGATCACTATTACTTTAGCTTAACATATGACATGAAATTAAACACTGACAGCCATTGGAGTTTCAAACTGAGAACTTTTGGGTTCTCCAGCTGCTAGAAACACGAGGTTCTCAGTTGGAGACACGAGTTCTCACGAGTGCTCCAGGTTCTCACCTTGACTCACTTGCGTTTTATAGTCCTGTACTATAGCCTCAGGTTTTGGCGCCAATAGTCATTTTCAGTTGGCATCGGATCTGGACAGGAGTGGTGATAGGAATACTCGCAAGTGTTTCGCATCTATTTTTGTTTTCAATGGGAGGATCATGGATAAAGGGTACGTAAATGAAAAGATAAATATCTATAGATAATGTTCTCATAACTTACAGATATATATATTCCCTTTTTGTGCGCTATTTCACGTGTATTATTTACGCCCCGTATGATCTGTATACAACGCTATAATTGTAGATGCAGCCCAGATTGTTGCTCTTCTCGGTCTACCAGTACAAATACGCGAGAAATTGTCGAGTTTCGTGACGAAGCCAGCTGATGAGAAACCAGGGGAACGGATCCACCCAATCATCCGTGTAGACAGGGGTAATTTTGTTGATGGTGAATTTTCCATCGTGGCAGAGTCAACATCGGTATGTACCACAAAGTGTCTTATAGGTGCCTTCAAATGCTTGTTTGCCACTTATTATGCTTTTAATTTTGCATTTCCTAAGGAATTTCAAAATTCATTAACATACTAGTATATTAATATTACTCATTGTAAAAAGACCTCAACGTGATATAAACAATGTCTTTCATAAAGTTGTCATTGTTGTTTTTTCAGATGCCAGTATTTCCAGACAAGTTGGGTGGACAGCAACAGTGACTAATTTCAGTTGGAGACATTGCTGATACCTACAACACACAACCTGTGCAAAAATTACAGAGCAAATATTTCCTGGATACACCACAGGGATGACACCCCGCGGTGTTATTTGGGAAGCCGGGGTTATCTGGCTAAAGCCTATGGCTATCCTGCCGAAACCCCTATGTGTGTCATAAAAGACACATATATTCTCCAACTGAAACCCTTGGGTGCTCACCTTGACACCCTAGTTCTCCACCTGATATCAATATGTGTGTCAAATCGAAACCCTTGGTTCTCCAAATGAAGCCCATGGCTCTCACCTCAGGCACAGTTGCTTTAGCCTCATTTGTGTGTCATCCTGACACCCCAACGGCTGTCAGTGAACAGCTCACCATACTAATAGGCCAATAATACTTGAAATTAGATTGACGATAAAACACATGTATGAAATCGTCGCCATTACAGTTGACGTCCTCGTTCTGAATCAAGCACACACAAATGGAACCTATTAACCAAAAATAAATCTACCAATAAAAATAAATTTGGCCCAAATGCATACTAGCTTGAAAACCAAGACGCCTAGCTTCAACTTGTACAGAGCACCTGGTCACTGGGTCTACAAGTAGAAACTTTTTATATTACTATGTTAGTGTTTTGATGGGTTAAGCTTTGAAAAGTTAAGTGTATAGATCGCATACCTTTGGCCAGTACTTGTAATATGTAGCCATATATTATACTCATCCATATAATCATATATATTTGGAGCAGTATGAACATTCACCAACGTATTTTATACTTCCTAGTATTCTGTATATTTTACTAGCGACTGTACTGGTAATGTTATGACAAGGATACAATATTTATAATGATGCATATCTGCCAATTTCACATGGCTTTGAACCTGACTCACGCTTTGTGGGTCTAGTTGGATTATTGTAACGTTGAGATATTTGCCGTTTTTGGACAGTTTTAGAACTTAGTAGCCACCTTTTCCAATAATTTCTTTTGTAAAATGATTGACAGAATATGCTATATCTCACCGAAATATGTACGTTTTAACGGATTCTAATACTTGGATTCCTCGAAACGTAAGTTTCGTGTGAAAAGAACCTTTGTGTTAGAGTTGACTTATCTCCGTCGGTTAAAAGAAGATCTTTGTTAGTAGTCCAGTGTCTGGATCTTTAAATTTTCTTATCTTACAGGTGGTTCATGTTTATCGAATTCGCCCAATAATTCATAAATAATTAAGTCAAAGTAATGTGATTCTACTGAAAATCTGCCTTATCTTTTTTCACAACGAACTATAACAGACTTGTACGGACTGTCAAAAACCAATAACACTAGCGTGAGGTGCAGTAAATAAATATGAACAAAACTAATTTAATGTGCTAATGATTTTTTCTCCATTTTTCGATCTCATCTTGAACATCATGACGACTTAATTGTATCATAGCGCCCTCGAAATCGTTGAGACTTTTTCCCAGATTTGCCCAGTAGTTCAGTAAATAGACGGTGGGGCTTCTTCCAGACTTTCGGCAGTCATCCTCTAGCCATAGTATATCACGTCTACACAGGGAAAAAATGCCCGTTAATAGCATTACATTTGAGGCATAAATATCACAAAGAGAGGGATCATGGGAATAATCTGGCTACCGCCCAAATCGGGATATTGGTCAACCGCGCATGCTCGGATTAGAGGGTTAATGTTATGTTTAGGGTTAGAGACTGTTAGTATGCACGTAGTGAGCTTTCGTGATTTTGTTAGTTATTTGGATGGTAGTAGGATATTTCCCTTGCGCGCTCTCCAAAACACAATACAAATATTTAACGGGACTGGACCTAGGAATGTAGAGTTAATAGATTCCGTGATTATTCCGCCATCGTAAAATAGACACTAAAATAAACAACTTGCATTAACATTAACTCTGTGTATAAATGTGATAAGTTAAATATATCTTGAATGAGAAGCAATGTCTTTTGTATCGCTTATGCACACACAAACACACACACACACACACACACACACACACACACACATATATATATATATATATATATATATATATATGCACAAACACTTACAATGGCATTTTCAAGTAATCCGCTAAAGCTATCCAGTTGTTTTCAGTAGCTATATATGGATCCAGCATCTTCATCAAGATACCACAGAGTTCTTTGGGGAAAACGCCGTACAACAATTCCGGATCTATGCGACTATCCCCAGTTACCTGAAAGTGTCCATAATAAATTATATATAAACAGAAATGCGAATCGATTATTTGTTTTTTGTACCCAGCTTTATTTGCTTAAATAATGGCTGATTGGGAGCATTAGCAGTCAGAGCTGGCGTATCACATGTCCCCATCCCCAAATATACGGCGAATAAAGACTGGGAATCACTGACCATAACAGTACAAGGATTCAAGAACACAACACTTGATTTGATCAACACATACGTCTCTCCACGACACCTGTTTGACTTAGATCAAGCAACAGCAGGTTCTGAGTACTTTCTTCTTGCTAGAGACCTCAATGCCAATTCTGACGTCTGACCATACCAGGCCAACATCTATTAGACCAATTAAACAGATCCGAGAGCATCGTAATAAATTATCCAAAAGTTCCAACCACGTTTAACGGCTGTACACTGGATCTACTCTTCTGGATCACTTGATCTAACTGCATCGATATTACCAGTGTATTCCAGAAGGCTCCATGGATCCATATACTACCCAGATGGATCACAGAGAAAGCAGATTGGGATCTCTTTGCGAATAAATCAAGAAACTGTCCAGATCCAGACACGTTCATCAATCCATCCCTCGACCATCAACTTCAATCACTACTGCATGACGTAAATACAGCAGCGACGGAAGTAATCCCCATCTCAAGAACCAAGACCATCCAGTCTACCCGTTCCTTCCTTCTTCCAGAAACCAAAAAATGAACGAAACAAGTAAACCAAAGGGCCAACCCAACCGAACGAAAAAGATAAAAATCTTCGTCTCTGCCAACAAGCAACCAACAGGCAGCTCTTCGACCTCAATAAACTACAGTAGGACATATGGTGCAACCAACTAGCTGAAATGAGCACAACACAAATATGGCGAGATATTAGAAACATAGAAGGGATTCGAACGCGTTGATCATCTTTCCATGCTGGGCTCCCTTATCTCTTTGGGCATACCTGGGAGGATCATCACATGGATAGAGAACTTTTTAACAAACAGAAAATTAAAAGTAAAGATTCAAGGAACCATCTCCAACTTTCACCATCTCACCACTGGCTGTCCTCGTGGGCCAACAATATCCCCCACCATCTTCAACGGTCTCGTCGCCCAACTCCTGACAGTCACTCTACCAATATGATTAGACATCCTTGCTTATCGACGACCTTGTCCTGATTTCACACGGAAGTACACCAGCGGAGAATCTCTAGAAAGCCCTAAACGCAGTAGACAAAGCAGCCAACAGCTTAGGCTTATACTTCTATCCAGCTAAGACCAAGACCATGGCTTTCAACACAACTATACAACCTAAATTTAAACTCGGCCTACAACACCTAGAAATGATCAACGACTATAGATATCTCGGGGTAACTATAGACAGAAGACTCAGCTTCATTCAACACGTAGCAGACACAAAACGTAAAGTAAACTCCAGATTCAACATGATCAAGGCCATCATCAATCTGAAGATTGGCGTCAACACCATGATGCTTAAAAACCTGTATAAGTCCTTCATACAGTCAGTTCTACTATACGCTGCTCCCGTTCTTCGACTGGCCTGCACACAGCCGTACAGGACTTAGAAAGAACACAAAGATTCCCACTACGCTACATCTTGGGGCTATCCAACGATACCAGCTCCACCTTGGTATACAGGGAATCGGGATTCCTGCCCATCCGACTATTAATAAAGAAGGAAACAGCCACATATCTCGTCATAGCTGCTACCAAACGCATTCAGACCGACATTATACAGAGAATTCAAGAAGAAACACAAAAATACCCTACAGTCTTCAGCTTGGCTTCAGAAAGAAATCGAGATACCGCCAATTACACCTCCAAATCAAGAACCTGGCTAGGGTTTGAACCAACTAGTAAATACATAACCCCAATCCAGAAAGAAACATAAAAATTCGAAGGTTTGCATTTTCCCCCAAATGCTAAGGAACCCACCCTTTTTGGGCCCTGGGTTCATGAAAGAAAAAAGACAAAAAGAAAAAAAAAGATTAAAGGAAATCCCAAACCACCCCCCTCCCGGGGAAACCCCCCACCTTTAAGGCTGAACTGCATGCAGTCAAAGCAGCAATATTTTGAATTCTGAGACGCCCTTGTCCATTTAAAGGAAAAATACCAGGGGGAAAACTCTGTAGAAAGCTCAAAACCATCAAACACCAAACAGCCAATTTTCCCAAAAACCAAAAAATTTTTCGAAAACTATAAAACCAAAATTTTAAACACCACGGCCTCAACCCTAGGAAAAGCGACTAGAATCTGGGGTAATACTGAAAAACTCGGCTTCCAAGCCACATTGACCTTGAGGGCAACGACCGAGCCGCTCAACTAGTAAATGAAGCCACGAACCTTGATGTCATCGAATTTGCCGGGAACAGACCCCAGGCACATTCAATCGTCTTTCTTTAATTTCCGACTTGAATCGATGTATTCAGATTACACATTAGTATTCAAGGATTGGTACCAGAAGACCACTGTAAGTTGGACATAAGTTACCTTATCAACAGACTGGCCGATATCCAACTCAGAAGACTACGTTTCTGGACCTATACACGGAACTTCTCCGCCCCGTCACCCGCACCAATATCCCGACACTGTCAACAAGTGTACGACCCGGTACATTATCTGCTCAACTGCGCAGCCTACCCGTACCACCGTAGAATACTTAAAGGTCATCTCCTCCCGAAAAACTACCAGCTTCCAGACTACCACCTAGCAGCATTGCTCATAAGGATATCAACATTCCTACCAGACATCATAACTCCACTTCTCCAGAAAGATCACTACACATACCAAGGACTGATCAGACTGCCTCTATGGACTAGTGGGTAAGAGCGTAGGACTTCCGTACCTATGGTTCAAGCTGTTCGGGAGGCCGGAGGTTCGTATCCCGACCGTGACATTATAGTAAGGAGTTTTTAGTCCAACCAGGCACTGGTAAGGTTTTTCTATCCCGAACATGACACTTATGGTAAATTGAGGTGCCACCATTTTAAAACAACTGTCATCATCAAAATAACCAAAATCAACACCAGATGGCTGTGCCAATAGGCGACAGCCAGGGGTCTCTACCCCAAACTTCAACAAGACAAGCATTACAAATAAAGAGCGACCTGATTAAAACAGTGATTATATATCAACCGTATGACAATCCTACATTAACTCTGATGTCTCTTTTGAAACCAACAATCTTAGTCGTATCATGCAAAATGTTTTGTCTCCAATACAGAACCACATCAATGAATTAATATAGTAAGTAGGGAGGTGTCTAGTTTCCGCAATGAGTACAACTGGCACATTCGGCCAAGAGGCAGATCAAACGTCAAGGAAACAGGGATCCTTCCATAGCCTGACCACTAGCGCAGTTGACAAGAGATTGACAGAACCTGAGTTCAAATCTCGACTGAGCTAAATCAGAAGAGCGTTTCGTCTTTCCCTTTGCCTCATTACCTTTGAAGGCCGATTGGTCCAATTAACCTACCATGTGCACAAAAGTGGCCGTAAAATTGGAACACTTTCCTAGGAAAACATCCCAGAAACAGCGTAAATATTAGTGGGGTTCGAACCGTGAGCTTCTCATTTAATAGAAGTACTAACCGTATGTTACGGGGTTCTTTATCATAACTACCAAGATAATATTTCGTGTAACATCTTGCCTTACCTGACGTTCTTGAGCAACAACAATAGTTTGTTTAGTATCTTCGTGATCCAGCTGATATCCATCAAAGCAGCACTCAACTTTTTCCATCTTTTGTTCCGATGACAGCACAAAACTACAGCTGGGACCAAGAGCATGCCATACCAGCTCGAAGTCTATTTCCTGAAAATTGCGCAATAAATACGCAATAGTTAATTACCCATGCACACAAAACGCATATATTTGGGGCCAGTGGGAAGACAGCAAATATTGCTATGCTGGTACCCCAAATTTATATATATATATATATATATATATATATATGTGCGTGTGTTTATGTGTATACATGTGTGTGTATATATATATATATATATATATATATATGTGTGTGTGTCTGTGTGTGTATGTATGTATATATGTGTGTGTAGATATGTGAGTGTATATATATGTGATATATATATATATATATATATGTATATGTATGTGTATGTATCTGTGTGTATGTATATATATATGTGTCGTGCGTGCGTGCGTGCGTGCGTGCGTGCGTGCGTGCGTGCGTGCGTGCGTGGTGTGTGTGTTTAACTTTTCTTTTCCATTACTGTAATTACAATCTTAAATGATATATATTTGTATGTAGTACATAACTATTGTTGTAATGGTAATATTGTAGAGTTTGGAAATAAATCATTCATTTATTCATTGCAAAACCCATTGATAAACGAATTAAAACAGTTAAATCTAAACCAGAAATAATCCTGTAAGTTCTGTTCATGTGATAATTTAGAAAATACAGAAAGATGTCCATTAATCAAATAACTCTGTGACTTTGTTTCAATAAACATTCGGCCATTCAATGTGAACACTACAGAGTTGCCTTCAAATTATGTTTAATTAATCAATCAATCATATGGAATAAGATAGCTTTACCTGCTGTTTGCTGACTACGTCCGACAATGACCATGATTCTGACATCTTATCCATCTTCAAAAATAGGTTCTTGCCATCATTATGAAATACTAATGGCAGCGGTGACGTCATTTCTTTTCCCCCTTGTTTCTTCTCAGACCTTGTCATTTTCTTCAAACGTCACCGAAAACAATATTTACAATATTGTGGCACTGCAAACACACACACTCACGGAGAGAGGGGGGGGGGGAAGAGACACCAAGTTAAAAAACAGTCAAATAAGAGTTCCTAAGCCCTTGACTAAGATCATAAAAAACCAATGATCCCGGTTTTGACAGTGAAGAATTCGAACAGCTGGGATATATGAATCTGGAGAAAAGATGTATTATTCATTTGAAATTCGAATACACGCCAGTATCGATAAAACTGAAAGGACGCATACACCCCCCCCCCCCGTCCAGCTCAACGTTTGGGGAAAGACAAGCTGTCAAAAAAGCACTGACGGAGACAGATACCAATCCTATACGATTCACCTCGTGTATATCGTTGACAATATATGTCCGATTTCCAACTGATAAATAATCAAAATGTTGAATTAATTACGAACAATTTAATTTCAGACAGTTAATCAATACGGATATCAACTATGAATCATTAATCCAAAATAATAAGCGATCCGGAGAGAAAATTTATAAACCAGACAAGCCCCAGGATGTTGTTGCTTTATTTGTTTTAACTTGACCGAGTTAAAACTTTGTCATTTTGATGGCTACCAGAATTTGGACGTTGAGGATAGATACTTCATCAATTATTAGATATCTATTTCTCCGTTCCGTTGTTTATTACTACTCCGAGGAGTAAATCATCCCAAGACGTGCTACTCCCAGTCAACAAAAACAACAAAAACAATTTCAACGTTTTAGTAATTATAATTAATAAATCTCTTTTCTGCTGTAAACATATCAAAAACGGCGTTTGACCAGGCAACGTTTTGAATGGTGCATGTTAAATTTTCACATGTTTTGCTAGATGGTCTATTAAATGCATTAACTTATCACATTCCCGAGTTGTGCATTTACTTGACACATTCCCGAGTCATATTTTTGCATTTACTTGATATAAGTAATATAGATTGATATAAGTGGGCATGCACCAATATGAAAATATAATACTAATTTAGTTAGAAGAAAATTATCTTTATAGAGTTATCGATAAAGTACTTATACGATCAGATAACCGATACCAGGCCGCAACTATCACGCTGGGTCTCTGGTCCGGGAATTGCTGTATAAACCAGCTCTATACTGACACATTGTACTTAAGACATATTGTATAAATAGACTAGTTAGTGAGCTCCGGTGGCCTAGTGGTTAAGCACCCGGCACTTGGTGCCAACGGTCGCAGGTTCGAACCCCGTTAGAGGTCGAAACTTTTCCAGGGATTAATTTCTCGGCTCACTACATCGTGGGTGGCTGACCACGTTAAATGGCGCTGCCGTCTCCACTGAATTATTTAAAATAAAGGGGGACGTTAAAACCCCCCTGAGGACGTAAAACACTCTGGCAGTGACCACCCTCAGGGTATTTCGGCTCCATCTTTCCGTACTGCTCCCCTGTGAGTGGTGGGGGAGGCGGTTTCTCAACCACTCCAACATAGAGGCTGTGCCGATTAAGCGACAGCCTGGGGATTCTCCCCGAACAACAAAGCCATAAACTCTACTAGACGTAACAGTAAAACACATCGATTATTCTGTCTTCTGTTTATGAAGGAACGCGCGAATGAGATCGTAGAATTGCTGCCGTCTGAAATATCGCTTTTATGTGCGGGCAGCAGTCATAGACTTCTATATTATGTAGTACAATGTTATGATAATGTGCACAAATCGTTTACCTCTGTCTCTGTCGTTCAGTAGATAAATAAAAGAAAGAACACACAACTCTCGAACGTAATTATTGACTTAATAATACAATTAATATTAACTACTTCTTTTCGATTCTTTAAACATAATGTTTGGGTTTTTTCCATCTGACTTCATATATTTCTCATGTAGAATTCCATATTCATACTACCTGTTTTCCAATCATGCACGCACACGAATTAAGAAAGAGAGAAAGAACCGTGAAAGACAAGACAAAATTGGAAAGATTGTCAGATGAATAGATAGATAGTTATATATATATATATATATATATATATATATATATATTGCTAGCATTTAAGGACTGTTTTAAATAATCGCACGATTTACTCCTGTAAGGACTTATCAAAAATGGATCTTGAACCCTGAACAATTGTTCAACATACAGGAGAGATACATGCCACAAGACTTCATATTGCAGAAAAAGAAACCTCAAAATTAGTGATATTACTGAAGATGGTAAGAGGTTGTTTCTGGATCAATATGAATTTCTTCGGAAAAAAACCAGTTTTGATCCATTTTCGGTGCATACCAAATCAGTGAAAAGTTATTTAATTACACTCGATATTCCCAAAACAGAGAGGATCAACAATCTAACTACAGGTACTAACATCAAGCAAGGTCGGAAAATTTGCTCTTGAATGTCCAGATTATCATCGACTATTCATGACAGTTGTGTGTCTAGTGATGACCATTATGAACCAGTCGGTGATATTTCGGCATTGAACACCAGTACTATGTAGAGCTCTTGGGTGTTCCCCACTCAAGTTTAGTAAAGTCAATCAGCGAGATCATAGCATCTTATGCTAAAATAAAATGTTCACAATTTAAGAAGACAATGAAGCAACATGTGGCAAAGAAAGTGACTATTAACATTGAAACCGTGAATGATGCAGATCACACTGAATGCTCAAACTGCCAAGATTTCAACAAGCTTGTTCATTATATCAAAGATGAGTGCTCTGTTTCTATCAGGAGAAGAAAAATTCAACTTCTACCATTAACTCCATCCAATTGGACTGTTGAAAGAACCGCCCAAGAGTGCAATGTATCCAAATATTTGGTCAAAAAAGTTCGCACCTTGAGAAAAACGAGAGGCATATTGTCAGAACTGCTGACAACAACAACATATTTTCAAGTGATAGGATTCTTCGAGCACGATGAATATTCTGGACTCTGTGTGGGAAATGATTTTGTGTCTCAAAATTGATGGTGAGTGATTACACAAACCAAAAAGACTGTTGTCTGCCAATTTAATGAAACTCTATATAATTTTCAGAGAGAAACCTACAACAAAGATAGGAATTTCAAAAAAGTTTTAATTCCGCCCAGCATGGTGCATTACTGTCGGAAACAATGGTGCACACAGTGTATGCGTTTGCTAAATTCGCCAAAATGCAAAACTGCTTTTGTCTTCGCAAAGTGAGTTGAAACTAAATTATATATAATTGCCATTATATATTGTATGTGACATCAATTCAAAAGAAAGGTTAGTTCATCATTGTGAGCAAAGCGAGGGCGTAGATGTACTACGATCTTATATCCATGACTAACTTCATGGTCACTTGGACATGGATGACGATGATCATATTACCTTTAGTTAGTGGGCACATATAGACCACACAACCAACAAAACCAGACAACAAAAACAGTGAGCACATTAACAGATATTCTCTGTGACAAATTTGACAAAACCTGACAAAACACCATTTTGTATCGAAATCTCAAGCAGCATTCTTGAGTAAGTGTAAAAAAGATCTAGCTGATTATTCTATCCTCATTTTTCTCGACTTCATTGTTCAAGAGTCAATGCTTTTACTGGAAGAACAGCCAGGCAACTGTCCACCATTTGGAATACACTACAAAAAGTATGATGAACTGTGTTGTCTCTCTATATGCGTGATGGGTGATTGTATGCAACATGATACTATCACAGTCCACACATTCTTGGATATTGTCCTGACGTACATCCAGCAGCTTCTACCAGGCATAAACCATGTCAAATACTTCGGTCATGATGCTGGTCTATTTTATATGTAATGACCCATATATATATATATATATATATATATATATATATATATAGAGAGAGAGAGAGAGAGAGAGAGAGAGAGAGAGAGAGAGAGAGACTAACCTTAACGTCTTTGGCCTCATCATCAGTGTAATCATTGAGACAATAAATCCTAATAGGCAACTGTTTTCCGGTCAGTGGCGGAGCGAAGGCCACCAGTTCAATCCATTTCCTTGCCGTTGAATCCTTGCCCTCTCCGCTCGCTCCGTACAGCGTGAAGTGATCCAGACTCAGTTTAATTCGTCGGGGCAATACCTCGACGGTGGCGCCGCTCATTCTCCTCCAATCCGGTTTGACGGTAGGAGCGGTTTCGCTGCACCACGTGGTCACCGTCCAATCAGACTGCACGTCAACGGCGCAGTGAGGCAAAGTCAGGGTGGCGCATTTTTGCAGCTGGAGGCCATGTGGCTGACAGCTGACAATCGGACTTAGCATTGCCTCGTTGGTGGACAGCTGTAGGTGGTGATCCGAGGTCCACAACACACCGAAACACACCTTCTCGGCATGGAGAAGAGCCCCCGGTGGTAATTCGAGCACGGCGCCGTATAATTCTACCTTTCCCCCTTTCTCGTCGATCGTCTTCGAGATAAACATTCCGTGAGAGACGTCAACGCCATCTTCGCGGACCGCTAACTTTCCGGCTGTACCTGTTAATAGACGTTTCAGATATCTCATCCGGTTTTAGATGTATCAGATTAAAGGTAGACGGCCGTACATGACCTTTGAATGGTAACTGCTAGAAATAGCGTTTCATCGAGGCGACACTGTTATAATATTTATCATCATTACTATTTAATATCGTACATTAGATGTTAATGTCCAGTGACTATAGTACTACGCTGCCAACTGTCATACCTGTGTTGGTGAGATTCGCTTCCATATGGATAGTTGTCTCTCGGCCTCATCTTCCAGGTGTAACCAGCGCCGAGGCAAACAAACAATTCACTCACTCGCTCGATCGCTCGCTCGCTTTGTTATAGTCATTAGGTAGGTGATCGGAGTGAGAATAAATAGGTTACGTACCTTTCTCTTCGGTCATCTTATAATAAGACTTTGGCTTCACGTGCGGCTCGGACGGCAATCTGGCTAATTGTTGGTATTTATTCCTGGCAACAGGCAGCACACGCACCTCTTCGATGACCGGCACCTCGCACTCGCCGATCTCGAGACGATCACCATCCAGCACCACGATGCTCCGCGTTCGATTATGGCTGCCGATGCCGTCCTCGTTCGCCAGATTCTCATAATACTCCTGTACGGCTGCCAGATGGGTCAGTTGGTGGAGATCCTTAGACGATGCCCGATGGGTCCTTCGTAACTGCCCGTCCGGCCAATCATACGTGCTGAACACGTCCAGCGTCTGACGCCTATATCGACAGCTATACACCGGATGCTGATCTCTAGTGTAGTGCCCGAGGGACGAAGCTACAGGCGGCCTTGGGTCGGACTCGTGTAGGTCGAGTTCTGCGTCGAAAGTGGGGCCGTTGGTACGGGGCCCTAATGACTTGCGGAAAGTCCGAGAGACTCTTTCCAGATATCGAGAAGCACTACGGCAGCATTTCTTCCTGACGAAGTAGATTACGAAGCTGAGGGTGGCGAGTCCGAATACCGCCACCAGAACGGCCAATGCTATTTCCTGGAGGGCAACGGAAACATATTTGTCTGTTAGTTCTTTCTTAGACAGCTTTAGAATATTTTGTTACGGGTGTGTGTGTGTGGGGGGGGGGGTTGAATAACGCTCATTCTTACCAGATTTGTCGTCATGGCACTACAGCTGGTATTATTCTAACCAACACCCTAGATAGTATTATACTCTCTGTAACAACAAAAATATCAACACATTCTTAAACATTGTTCACATAGAAGAACATTCCTATGACACACACACACACACACACACACACACATACACATAATAACACATGATGATGATGGTGATTGGTGTTTTACGGCCACTTTTTTGCACAGGTAATGAAGCGAAGTCAAAGATGAAACACCCTTCAGATATGCCAATACCGAGATTCCAACTCAGGTGGTAGTGATCTGTGGTCCAACACGCTACCAACTAGACCATGGAGGCGCCCCACACGCACTCTGTGTGTGTGTGTGTGTGTGAGAGAGAGAGAAAGAGAGAGAGCATTTATGCTAGCCTACCGACTGTCTGACTCATATCAGTCTTCCACACATACATGTATATGCAACCTAAAGCAAACCTCATGATTTTATGTTACTTCGTATAGATTAGTTCAATTTACGTACTTACGTTTAGGTAATTTCAACTTACTCACTGTTCTCCGGTGTCTTACCTTCACCAGCCAACTCGAAACTAGTTCCTGTTCACATTTCACGCTTGTGTTTGTGGGTGTTTTTCTGCTTCAGTGATTCGCTTATTCCTTGAGCTACAGCATGGACCCTTATACCAGTTTGTTCTCTGAGCGCACAATCAATATTTTTTTTTGCTAATAATAAAGCCATTGGCTACGGTAAGAAAGCCTGTGAGTGACAGTGTACTCAAGATTTCTTAGTAGCAACATACTGGTGTGTGTGTGTGGGGGGGGTTATGTTACATTATAATAAAGGCGTGGGCTCAGGTTTTCGTGATGTTTATGATTCTTACAGAATTATGACAAAACGACCACTACCTAAATATAAAACAAATTATATATATTAGTACATATATAACGCAGCTTTAACTGGAAATAAAGCATATATATCAGTACATATAATATATATTATGATAATAATTCTAATACCTCCGACAATAGCAGAAGTATTAGTATTTTCACTCAGCCCAAAATAGTGTCGGTTATAAGAAACCTTTATCATGTGCATGTACATGTGCATGTGCACGCCACAATCTAGTTCGCCGATCAATAACTACGAACCAAGTCGGAACCACCATAACCCGAGGACTTCCTGTTATTTTGGTAGTTGTCGAAATGTTCCTATCTGCAGGAACATCTGTTTATAAATATGTATTTAAAATAATACCGACTGGATGACATATAGCTAGCTGGCTTCAAAGCTTTTAAAAGTTTTTTAACTGATGCCTTCATTACTAGAACCTTTTTTGTGCTTTAACAACGTTATCATATGAGATACCACTGAGGGGAAATGTGTGGCTTAAACATAGACCGTGATAATTTGAGGTATGTTTTAAATGGTAATTAAACGGCTTGTCTGGAATAGGTATGTTTTATGGAAAATTGTTGCTAATTGTAGAGAGAGTCACAGAATTTATTCGCGATCTATTGTGTGTGATTCGTATTGGTTTCGTTGGAAGAAATCCAGAAGAAATAAGATCCAGAAGATCGCGTGAATTTCATGATGGTTGGGTTCGATTTTTGTGGGGGTGGGGGTACTTACATAGTGAAATAGGCACAGAACATCAATATCTCTAAACATCCTTTGAGACCACTACCTCGATAAATATAAATACAACTATATAAAACACGTCTGGATTATAATAGCTATACATTTAACAAATTTCCTATATCAGTGTAACCTAATTACTCATAATATGGAAAAAACTCTGTCCGCAGCTTAATACCCATGGAGATGCCTGCCGGAGTAACAAACGACTCCAGGAGTATAAATCCATCAAGCAGCATTGTAGGAATTAATAGGTCGTTTCGCCAGACCACATAAGAGGACAACAATATAGATTCTACATTATACATAACAAAGCTAATAGACTCAAACATGTTGTAATAACGACATAACTTTCTTACATTGGTGTAATAAGGAATCTGGATCGAAATAGATAGGCTGTCTGGCACGGGCAATGTGTGTTTTAGGATACATATATAGTGGCACAAGCGCAGAAAATAAACATCTATAAACACCCTTTGAAAACTCTACCTCCATAACTATAAATATAAATAAAACTACATATTCACGCATCAATCTAAACATAAAATGTCGATTCAGATATACTTAGACCTATACATGTGTCTGGTCTACTCATCAGCCTGTGGGAACCAGCTAATTCGCTTTTCGTACGCGACAAATATTTCACGCCCACAGGAAAGCGGCTACATACAGGCTACGTACAAAAAGCGGAAGAACGTATAAACATACCATTTGATACCACAGCTCCCGGTAAACAACACGTGCGTGTGGCTCAATGGCGAGTTACTATACATACATGTGATAACTACTTTGACACCACAGTTTACATTCAACAGTAATTTTCTGTGGTCCAAAAGAAACCTGTATATAAAACATTTCGACACCACAAATGCTGATCTCAGCTTTGATCTGGGTTCGAATAACTAAACAAATTTGTTGCAGGAACTCGATACATCTCACCAATGACTCACATTTTGATCTATTTTCAATAAAAATAGATTCGAATTCGTTATTATTATTCATTGTAAGACCATCACACATTTTATATTGAAATGGTTGTTTGGTATAGAAAGCTAACCGACCACCTTTACACCCAGTTCTGTTGTTGCACACACACACATATATCCTGGTAAAGGAAACATAGCTCGGTTTAAGTCGGTTAGGAAAGTCTCACACAATATGATAAAGTCTAGTACTACAACGATGTCTTGTAAATTGGCATACTATGGTTCTCAATTGGCTATATTTACTAGGCAGGATATGGATGTTTAGGTGAATAGCTGTATATTGATAACCCACATTTTACTTCATTATATAAGATAGTTCATCAATATCATGGTAAGTGCATTCAATGTTTAGATTTAGAAAAGGGACATTTTACTAGATCTTGTTCGTAATTTCCATTGCATATATATATATATATATATATATATATATATAGTGTGTGTGTGTGTGTGTGTGTGTGTGTCTGTGTGCGCGTGCGTGCGTGCGTATTAACACTCCGTCATATATTTAATATCGTATATACAAGTACTTACTGGTTCTGATTCATCGTCGTATAGTTGCTGACTGGTTTGATGTTATGCTTCAGAACTAAAATAGGTGTTCTGTTCTTAGAGAACACCCGACCGCATTATAACATACATAAATATTACATGACACGTGATAGTCTAGTGCGTAGGCGAATACAGCGAGCCGGATAAGTAAACGTGCTGCCCCCCCCCCCCTTATCTTAGATGACTGCAGTCATGTATGAAAGTGAACATGTGTGTCAGTGTGAAGTCGGAATTTAAACGGAATTCTCCTACGTAAACAATATTACTGAATTTTTAGATTCTTGACTTCAATTAGCAGCATTTCTTTGTCCAGCTGTTGTTGGGGTTTTTTTTTTTTTTGGGGGGGGGGATAAATCCATGAAATTATTCCATGGGTGACCGGGCGAAAGAATGAGGTCGAAATTGTTATCAGTGGGGACCTTAACGTCCAACTTTATTCTCGGTAGACGGCAGCACCAATGACGGAGAGGCCGCTAAATGAGGGAAATCCGTAACATGACGTCATCGCTGCTGATTTTGGGACGAACGGTCTACGATCTCCCCCCGTCACTAACGTAATTTTCGCTTTGTTTACGTTCCGGTGAGTACGGAAATAATTTAACAAGTAAATGATGATGATGATGATGATTATTGATGTTTTACGGCCACTTCTGTGCACAAGCTAGGCTAAATGGGCCGAGCGACCTCCAAAGGTAATGAGACGAAAGGCGAAACAACCTTCAGATATGCCGACACGGGTGGTAGTGTGATCTGTGGTCCAGCACGCTACCGCTAGACCACGGGGGCGCCCCTAACAAGTAAATGAATATACTATAGTCTATCCTACATAAATATTTTATCAAGTCAAATAATTTGAACGATAAGAGATTAGTTGTTGGAGTATCATTTCTGCAAATATTTAACCAATTAAACAAACATTTAATGAGAACTGTGCACATATTTAATTTAGAATGTCCCCATTTTTCACTTAGTTGTGCTGTCGTCTGCTAGTCTAGTCCAGGCCAATTCATTGTCAGATTCATTGTCATATCTACTATATAATTGCGCATATAAAGAGATGTCCTTATACTTGGAATATTGGATTTGATAGGGCTTGGTAAAAAAGGGTCTCAAGTACAAACACATGTTCTCATATTCGAATATAAGGACACCCCCAATAAGTCTTATATAAGCAATAAGGGCATTAAGTTCGTATTGCTGGTGGCATATATTGATATAAGCTTTGTCTTATGTGCATCTAGCAATACAAACCCCACACAATTAAAACTAGAATATTTTTACGACACCAAAACTAATATGCCCCTTCTAATAATGATAATAATAATAATAATTTAAAAGATAATGCCATGATAGAGTTATATGCAATCATACAGTTTTAAATGCGAATACAAATAAAAATGGATGTCTTCAGTTGATTTCAGGTTTTTCTGATTCGGGTTTTGTTAGCATGAAAAACCAAAATATCTCGAATAAATGAACACATGTCCTTATATTCAAGTATAAGGATATACCCGAGTATAAGAACATGTCTATATATGCACAATTTTATGGGTTGATCCAGATATATATTATATGTAATCAATAATTATCATCACCATCATGGATGACCCACTGACTCCAGCCAGCAAAATGCTGGAGGTGGAGTTGATAGAACCCATTAAACCCACGAGATGGACACCATTATATTAAAGGAATGTATCAACACCAACTCCTTCCATGATGGTAGCTGCAATGTAATTCTGGATGCTCTGAATTTAGCAACAGCTGGACTCAATCATGGTGTCCATCTTGTTCATAAAACATTTTTAGACAAAACTCCCCTCTCTCCCAAGCTATGGAAAATCCTGGTTATGAGCCTCAAAACTGTTAATATTCATCATTAGAAATTGCATTTGTATATTAGCTTATCAATAGGAATTTCATGTAGACAAAATATGTCTGGATCTAGTCTGTGTAAACTTGAAAATTATATTATTATGAAGAACAAAACTAGTTCATGTACATCATTAATAACACCCAATTAATGTTAAAAAAATTAATATGCAATGCATTTATTAGTAAATTATTAGACCTGTCGCTGACACGTATAACAATATAAAATTTATTATGAATAATGTGTAAGATCCAGTACACAGAAACATAGTCAGAATGAGGGCAGCTGTTCCAACAGCTGTGGGACTTCCACCAGATAGCTGAGGAGAAGCCTAAAACAAATAAAAGGCCTGATATGATCCAGACTAATATTAGAGCCATGGAAACCCTCAAAGGTATGGCCTATTACCATAACTGTATTTCACTTAAATGTATTTCACATAACCCTACCCATTTTCCGGGGATGATACAATTTATGTCCAACTCAACATCCCAGTCAACAATATCTTACTAAATAATATTTCTATATCATAATATTCTTGCATATATTGCAAGAATGGTTTTATCAAAGCCTATAATTGTTCCAATAATTATTATAGGCAATATAATATAAACACTTTTAATTTTTATCTGTAATTCTGTCTACATCACAGGAGACAGAGATGGGGCTAATACTGCACTTGAGAAGAAACCTAACGTCAGTCCAAAGGGAGAAACAATGGCTTCAGTGGCAAAAATCAGGGAATGAGAAGTGGAGCCAAGAGAGGAGGATTTGAAGAGAGAAATTAAAGCTACAGAGAAAAAAGTTCAGTCTGGAGCAGAAAGAGCATGAAGCAAGACTGTTAGAGGACAAAGGGGACATGAAAATCGTGCATCAACTGTTGACTACCAGTATGTTTTGACCAACAAAAATTAATAAGCGCATTTCCAGGATAAATGCCTATGAAGGTAGTTTATATATATATATATATATATATATATATATACCAGTATATATTTACTAGTATTTCATAATATAATATTGACATTTCATAATAGAATATTGGAAGCTAATAAGATATTGAAATATTATTCATCTTTTTGTTATCCTATGTATAACTGTAGTAATAAGTATTCTTTTTTCCTCTAGTGCAAAATTATTTCTAACTGTAACATTTATTAATTTATGTATTTAGAGCGGTCTGTGTACTACTATGAAGAATTATTTGAACAGGAATGAGTAATAATATATAATATATTAATCACTTGTGGTCTAGTTCATTCATTCTCAGGTGTATGAATTAATCATCTTATGTGTGCAAATAATCAATAAACTACTTAAAGTATCACTTCACGAGTTGAAAATGTGCTCCTGATCCATGTATTAGTTCATTCATTCTCAGGTGTATGAATTAATCATCTTATGTGTGCAAATAATCAATAAGCTACTTAAAGTATCACTTCACGAGTTGAAAATGTGCTCCTGATCATGTATTAGTTCATTCATTCTCAGGTGTATGAATTAATCATCTTATGTGTGCAAATAATCAATAAACTACTTAAAGTATCACTTCACGAGTTGAAAATGTGCTCCTGATCCATGTATTAGTTCATTCATTCTCAGGTGTATGAATTAATCATCTTATGTGTGCAAATAATCAATAAGCTACTTAAAGTATCACTTCACGAGTTGAAAATGTGCTCCTGATCCATGTATTAGTTCATTCATTCTCAGGTGTATGAATTAATCATCTTATGTGTGCAAATAATCAATAAGCTACTTAAAGTATCACTTCACGAGTTGAAAATGTGCTCCTGATCCATGTATTAGTTCATTCATTCTCAGGTGTATGAATTAATCATCTTATGTGTGCAAATAATCAATAAGCTACTTAAAGTATCACTTCACGAGTTGAAAATGTGCTCCTGATCCATGTATAACACTGGCATATCTCTCTAATTCAGCCTAAGACATCCATGGTTGGTCCATGGTGGTAATCTAGTATCAAAACAACAGGTGTACAATCAACAGTTAGGAAATACATCTGAGAGTCTGTTCAGGTATGCTAGTCTCCACAGCATAACACACACTCCTTCAATTGTTGTAAACTTCATTTCATTTGCAGTTTGAGTTCATCTGCTGCAAATAGAAAGGCTTTCAGTTGGATCAGTCGATACTCGAGGAGATCCCTCCCATTTCTTGTGATATGTGGGGGGAACATCATATTATAAATATTGATTAATAAATGTATATCTAAGCTCAATAATGATCTGAATCATTGATGATGATGATTGATGTTTTACGGCTACATGGTATACCAAAACTGGCCGAGCAGCCTACAAATGTAATGAAGCAAAGTCAGAAATGAAACACCCTTCAGATATGCCCACGCCAAAATTTGAACTTAGGTGGTAGTGATCTGTGGTGCAACGCTCTACCAGTTCAACCACGGGGGCCCCCATTGAACAGCATAGTCAATGTTCACAGGTATGACGAGCATAAGCCAATATCACATCAGATAACGTGTTTAGGGACAATCGTCTATTTTTAGCATCAAATATTTAAGCATAAAATGTAAAACCACCCAGATGGTTACCCAGAATTTTGTGTCGCCCTGTATTATCGTGATTTAAGGATAGTACGTGTTCTCAAATGATCACCGATTTGAAACAAACTAGTGAATTGAAATAAACAACTATTTATGATAGCCAGCTTCACATTCCACTCGATTGGTGAGCTTCGTATTTCCCTTGTATTAGCTTTTATTTATCAAATAAAATAAACAGTGCAGAGAAAGTAACAGATGTATATTTACTGTACAGACAATGACAGGGCAGTTTCAAAAGCTGCCAAGTCGGCGTGTAATGTACTGTTTGTTAAGGGGGGATAGGGGGGGGGGAAAGTCACGATCTATAAAGTGACCCCGTTATCTATGTCCGGAATGTATCAAAAGGTGTCTAGATCGAATTGTTAGACATGTTTATATCAGCAGTATTTTATTACTTATGACGTCCGTCTGTACACCAATAACACGGAACTATGAAACGCAATGACGCACCGTGATGACTGCCAAATGACGTAGATTCTTTGACCTATTTGGCCTACCATCATAATACATCAACTGAACCACGACACTCCTTTTATCGGCTACAGGTTTTGGGGCGACACTTGTTTAGTTAGCAAGATACTGGGCCGTCTGAATGCAATTTCGTTTCACAGTTAAATGTAGTAGACGGGAATGGACTTATCTGTTAATGTGGTTGGCCCTAGATCTCTCTACCACCGTAACTAAAATCCCGGCTTTGCCATGTCAGAAGGGTGAGTGAGTGAGCGAGCTTTGACAAATTGAAACAAAATGTTAACTTAGTGTTGGCCCTATTTAGTCACATCCTAGAACCTGTAGGAGGATACAGCGAATTTTCGAGGGCAGACATGTACAAGTGGTTCATATATAAATCTAATAAGTCTTTTTATCTATGACGTTTATGGCTGAAACAAATATCTTTATATTGGCGGCCGTGCTTGATATTGCGACGGAAGGGGGGGGTCGGATGAAATACAACTAACTGCCGTCTACTTCAGAAAACAAATGGCCAATACCTGAACGAGCCAGCTAGAAATTCACCTTATGATATGTTATTGCCTCTCCAAAATAGGTGCACCTACCAAGTATTAAAGCAGTAACATATATGTAAATGGGTATTTGACTAGAGTCCACAGCTAGCGTGGCGACAGAAGAGTATTTATCACATATTTCGACTGACCGTATGACTTTCGGAGGATAAAACACCCTGTCAGCAATCCCACATTCTAGCTATTGCATTCGATTGACTTCGTATAAGAACCGCCACAAATATAATCACTAAAAGATTTTACTTAGCACAACTACACCGAACTCTAATAACAGTATTTATTAGAGTGAGTCACCTTTCATGAATAGATATTTGTAAACATGGATCTGAATAAAGCTAGTTCTTGTATCTGAACGGATTTACCCAAATTCGGACGGAGAGCAGCATGGAAGGTGTGTGTGTGTTACAGATAGAGAGGCAACAGGCACAACAAAGCATCTAAACATCCTTCGAGACCTACCCCCATAAATACAACTATACATACATTATTCTAAATATAAAATGTTCCATATCTCCACATATTGATAAATGTACACGTATACCTATGTATGTGTCTGGTCTACTCATCAGTCTGTGGGAAACAGCTAATTCGCTTTTCGTACGCGACAAACATGTCACGCCCACAGGAAAGCGGCTACGTACAAAACCACAGCTCGCAGTAAACACGCGCGTGTGGTTCAATAGCGAGTTAATTACTACATACATAAGATAACTACTTTGACACCACAGTTTACATTCAACAGTAATTTTCTGTGGTCCAAAAGAAACCTATATATAAAACATTTCGATGCCACAGATGCTTACCTCAGCTTTATTATGGGTTCGAATAACTAAACAAATCCTACCTATATGAACCGTATCCACAGATGTCCGACCAGTCTGGCGTCGCAAGTTTTTCTCTACTCTGAGTGAAAGGTTAACCTGTGTGTGTGTGTGTGTGATGTCAGAGTTGGAGCCGTTGAAGCACAGGCCAGCTTCTTGTAGGGCATAGAATGTTCTGCGAGTTTATTTGATGCGATCTGATACAGCACATTAATCGTCATTAGCCAGAAGATCGGTTACAGGGTCACTTCTACGATGCGAACTCCCTTCGGATGCCAGCTTCAGTCTTGGAAACTGCTCTGACCGAACCTCACACACTTAAGTCTTTGAAGGGTTGAAACGCAATCCACGTTTGCTTATGTAGTCATTTGCATCATGGAGCCTAGACACACCGAGGCTACACAATAGCAGATCATCAGCATAACAACAATGGTTTTAAGTGATTCTACTGATTGATTTTCCACAGTTCTCCTTAGATAACAGTTTGATAACAAGGTCTTGATAGAGCGGGTTGAACATGGAGAGTGAGGATAGTCCTCCTTGCCTGGTTCCTTTACAGACCTTGATAGCGTCGCTCATGTTATGTCCACCTAATTTATACGCCTTAAGCAGCTATATCCAGCTGAATAGAGCGATATAAAAATATTATATAGTTCAGAATATATCAACCCTGCTTGCTGGCCTGGTTTGTGAACATGTTTCATACCCTGCCTTTACCCCGATTCAAATCATGGATGAGGTTGTGTAGATAGTGTAGTAGGTCATGTATATATATATATATATATATATATATTGTGGAACATATTTTCGAAGAAAAGAATTGTAATTGTATTATTTTGAACAGTTGAAAATGATAATCCGTTCTTAAGACTATACTCAACTTATTCAAAATATCTATTTCAGGTAAATAATATTGATTGCGATATTAGTGCTAAATAATCACGATAAAAATATACTCTAAAGCTCTGTAGATATATAAATAATATTAAGTGGCAGTTTGACATATATTAGTTTACATTTAATTTCGAAAGAATCTGGTTGTCAACAGCGTCAAATACAGCTGGGAGATATAAAAGTACCGATTCTAGGTGAAACGAAGTAACAGAAAACAAAGTCACACGCACACACATACAGAGGAGTATCTACAAGAAATGGCGACCATGGCAAGCACTGAAATTGCCATCCCCCCCTCCTCCTTGAAATATTTAAATGTTTGCGATTTTATTACTACATTTGTGCACAATGGTAGGTGGGCTCAGTAAAGTTAAAGATGAAACAACCTTCTGGTATAATCCAGCTGAGGGTTGAACCCAGGTGCTGTAGGTTTGTGATCAACTTTGCTACCAGTTACGCTGTGGTGGTGCCACTTACCTATTTTAATAAGTTCTGCTAATAAGGGCAATCCAAATTATTATTATTATTACACATTACTGGTAGACCAGATATGTAAAATATTTGTGGTTTTTCAACTAAGATCACAAAATTTGATGTATATGATGATCCGAAAGTACTAAATTATTTCATATATAGAGCCAAGGTGGATTGTTTCTGTGATGCCTGAAAAATGGGAAATCCAAAATTATAAATGGCCACATCCCAAATTAAAATATCTAGTAATTGGTACATCTTTAATAATAATTAACATGAAAACATTAAAAACATAATTTTTATATATTTCCAGACATGCCCAATCCAATGGCTATGAATTGTCGGTGTTATCATTAGTTTTATTGACATTATAAAGTGCATACAAATGCATTAATTACAAGATAAACAACAACCAAGAAAAATATATCAAAACAAGATAACAATTTTGATCAGATTACAAGTAGTTAATCACAACTTGAAGTATTCATCGGCATTATTACTAACCAATAATAAAATCTATTTCAGATGCAAATCATTTCTATGCCAGACAACATGTATACATTAACATAAAACAATGTCATAAATCTTCATAAACCAATAACGCTTCAGTTCAGTTGGATTACCAATAAGACTCGCTTCTTTAAAGAATTATCATCAAATGCAGCACTACATTGACTTCACTCTATTGACTCCGTCATGGAGATAAAATTTTACATATTGTAACAAATCAGTTTATATATATATATATATATAATAGTTATATTTACATGTGGTGTAATCTCCCTTAAATCACACCTGGTTTCATGTATTACTGAGCATAATTTGTGTTAATACATGATATGTATCACAAGTTTCCATGTAATACCCTTTAATGACAGTACATACAGGAGATATCTGCAAGCAATACACAAACCTGTAATGGTATCATTTACATGTACATCACATTTTAGATGATAACCATTGTTCTTATGAATGACACAAACACACAAACACAAGACTGATTGTTTACTACAACTAATGTTATAACATGAAAAAGACTTCAAAGTGTGCTAAATGATTGATTATGTACACTTTTATGTTGTAAATGTCTAACACACACATGTATATACCAAATATTTTCACCTAGTCATATAAACATCATATTTACCACAATACCTCTCCATTCCTCCCCCCCCCCCCCAACATCACATACAGAGACAGGGAGGAGTTGCATATCAGTGAGTATTCAATGCCTACCTATAAAAAACAAAACACTAGAGACAATTAACCTCGTTATTGTCCACCAAGTATCTAAAACTGAAAAGTACATTAGTTCGTTTTTAATTGGGACAGCCCTTCAAACATTTACAGCAATTATTTTGAGCAAGGTTGATAGGCTGCTAGCATAATTGGCTACTGGCCAAGATTAACACCATGAAAATTGGTATCACACACACACACACACACATTTTCTATATCGCTGTGTCTATCTATTTAACTCTCTCATAAGCATTAATTATGTTAAAGTCTACTTTTGTTTCACTTCTTATTACATCAACGTATACTCCATATACAGTGATGATGGAAGCCCCAACATTTGTCTGTAATTCCAATAAGACATTGCTGTATCTCTTCTATGTCAGATGTCTTCTCGTATACAGCAGCAACTATCTGTGACGTACCGTTAACCTTAGGAGTATATAGTAACCACTTCCTTACCACTCCCTCGTACCATCAACACTCTATTTAAACCTTCAGTCAGAGCCTCCAAGTACTCCATATCTGTTGGCAAACATTAAGGATTATAATTTGGCCAAGGCCTCAGATACTAGTCAGTTATGATTGCAAACAAATGTATATAAACACAAGACATATCTATATACTCATGTATAAGATGAGGAAATAGTCCTAGAATTTATTAGACAAAGGGCATTTCATTGTAAAAATTAAATAACACCCAAAGACAAAAATATTTGTTGGAGTTTATTCATGAACATATTTAAAAAAACTTAGCTGATGATGAGTGAAATGTATATTAACAACTGTCTGCATACTAATATAACATATTTCATAGAATATTACCACTAGCACAATTAAATAACCTGTCACATTTCATACATAACTGCATTCCCTGGAAACAATTTCCATGTAAACTCATCCTAAGCTCACTCTACGTCAGGTCAGTCAGTGCTTACCTACATGCTATATCACATGACCATGTACTTTAGTGTGATAAACCTTAGGCAGCAAAATTCATCAACAATGCATGCCACCGGTACGTAATACCACAGGTAAACTATATGAAATATAGTACATTTTTCCCATGATAGTGTTGGTTTGAAGCTACATCATCAATAATAGCTTAGTACGCAACTTGACCAAACCTCTCAGCCGAGGTTTCAATTTTGGATCAGTTCTAATCTATATTGATATTTTTACTCTTTAAGTAATACTCCCCATTGATACCCTTTTATTTGTCGGTTAAACAGAACTGATCAGTCCATTTGGTTTTCAAGGGTGCGCATTATACACCATAACTAAATGCGTCTTTTTAAGAGAAAAACCTGACAGACATATATGTTATTGCTAAGGCCATTGTTCTTTTGAATACTTGTTTTACAAACCTGCCGATCACAACTGAAACCTGCCACCGGGAAATAAAATCGATTCTTATTCTTTTTATTGCAGTATTATTTTCATGCCGACCCATCTGAACACCATGCATAATTGGGATTAGGCTACCACATGGCCTAATTCAAGATGGTGAGAGGTCAGTTCCACTTCGAGATTATTTCAGTTATTTCTACAGCAAATCGGTTTTCAAGCCTAGAAATCTTACAAACTAATTATAACTCCCCCTCACTGAGAAACACATTAATAGTTTGAACTTTGTGGAGTTCTACTTAAAATCGCCATTGAAAATATCACTGTGATAAAGCTAGCACCAATAAAAGAATATCTCCATTACTATTTATAATACTGGTAAGTTAATTGAACTGTATTCACGATTATTATAATAAATCACTTAATTTCCTTGTGTCTAATTACATCCGTATTATCTGGACTTATACCTGCATCATATTTCATTGATTAGCGAAATAGAAATCACTGCTCCCAATTGAGACAAGTTTGTTTATTAATTATAACATCAAAGCAATCACGAATGGAAATCAAAGGTTGTGACAAACAGCTTTTGATCTTTTTGCGAACCTTAGGATCAAAATCTGTATCAGGCCATCATATGTGAAGGGTGTACATAATTACAAAAGAAATGGTGCGCAGGTCCAGCTGCAGATTTTTCCGGTTTCTCCTGTGCATTATATACCAAAACTAGGTTTTCCCAGACATTTTTCTGGTCAACAAGAGGTGTGCATTATAGACAAGTATGTGTTATACATGGAAGACTATTGGAAACCAGTAATTATGACAAACTAGCATGCAGATAACCCTTTAAAACTGTGCCATTTGTAAAAGAATGTATACAAATAACTAGAATTAAGAAAAACAGAACAAACAGTTATATAATTATTTTACATCATTTGAATAAAATATTCCTTCCTGGACAGATTCATTACTTGAAGAACAAGATGTTGAAACTTATTAATTTCGTATATTGGAAGGATACAGTTTTCTTCAGCAGAAAGTCGGGCTGGTGGTGCAGGAAAGTTCAAAATGACGAGATCAGCATCTTGTGACCTACTTCTGATTGTGGAGTTCAACCTGACTGCTGTGTGCATCCGCATAAGACAAGATCTAACTCTGCAATGATCAAATCAAACCATGACCAGTTACAGCCATTCCAGATGAAGTGCGCAACATTTACCAACTAACAGCCGTTGCCGAGTAGTAGCCAAATATAATTATCTAGTACATAATCTGACGCAACCAGAAATACGTCAAGAAGTTTTGGATAAAACATTTTCTATCTGATAAGGCACTGGCACAGAGAATCACGAATCCGGAGCAGCAAATTTTCATACCGAGTCTGGTAACGTCTTACCAATTCCTAAGATGTTGTACAAACATTCCATAAAGTAAATAACCTCCAGTCCTGGTGCTTCAGAGTGACACGCTGAGGTCAGAACATGGCAATTGAAAGACTCAGAAATAACAGCCCAACTAACTTTATTCCTAGCTAACGTTTTTAATTTGTACTATTATAGCTATCCCGATGTTCATAGAGTAGTAGTAAAGAAAAATCTAATTGCCTTATCATATCTCGTTACCACGTCTACTCGTCGTGTGATCCATATCGTTACCTGTTTAGCTTCTTCCTGTCTTCGGCTACTCTTTCATCGTCATCATCTAAATTAAACCCAACATTTCTATTATCGGAATCAGCCTGTTCATCTTCATTGCTTCCTTCCAAATCTTCATCCTTCGTACTCTGAGTGAAAAACAAAACAAACACCCACTAACATTAAAGGCTTAACCGTGAAAACAGTTTTATAACTATACATTAAAACCAACAACAGTTTCAAATTCAGAAATTTTAACATCAACCCTACCCACCACCCCCCGCCTATGCAGTGTATCTGTGATGATGATTGATGTTTTATGGCCACTTTTGTGCACAAGAAAAGCTAAATGTGCCGAGCGACCTCCGAAGGTAATGGAGTGAATTCAAAGATGAAACACCCTTCAGATGTGCCCATGCCGAGATTCAAACTCAGGTGGTAGTGATCTGTGATCCAACAGGCTACCAGTTAGACAAAAGAGACGCCCTTGTATCAGTTTAGCTTCCACACTGATCACGGGAGATGTGGCCAAAGTATAACTTCCAGTGCTTGTAGGATGTTTCTGTGACAGGTAGGAGTGAAATATGAACCCTACCCGGAGATTTCTACTCCAGTGTTCTAAATACTGCACTGTGAAAGTGTCCAGTATAGTTCTAAGTGACTGAGTCAGTAATTACGATTTACCGCTCCCACTCTGCTCATATCTGTGGTACAATGACCAAAAGTGTGCTCTTTGAAGAAACAACATGATCCAGTTTAAGCTTTTTATTAAAGGAAAATATGAAATGTCATTTTATGGTCACTCTTGTGCTTACAGCGGGCTAAAACACAATCAATCTCCAATAGTAAATTGAAAGATAAAACACTATTTTCACATAGCTAGGCTGGAAGTCGGTAACCAGTTGTGCTATCACAGGGTTCATACACATTTTGACATCTCAGATTCTAGGACCTTCCAATATCAAATTCAAGGACCTTTTCAATGAATTCACAAACTTTTAATGTGCAAAGATACACCCATATTTCGGAAGTGTAACGACTGAATTCCTGTATGCTTATGATTAGAAATATAGATCTGTATGTCCAAATTCCAGGCCTGGAATCCAAATTTTCAAATTCCAGGACTTTCCAGGTTTTCAAGGACTTGTGCGAACCCTGTATCACTCAGTTAGGCCACTGAGATATGTTTACTGGAGGATGAAATATTCAAAACATTGGAATTCAATTCCAAAACAATGTGCCAATAAATGCACCACTGAAATGTTGAACTGCTTTTTACTGCCTCTGTTACTCAGGCATATAATCTATATATCCCACCTCAAACATTCAGCAATAATTCTAGATATTAACTATGGCTAGTGTAAAAAAATTAAACAATATAATGACTCAAGCAATATTGCCTTCAGTGTCTGTTGTATAAATATTAGGGCAAACATGAAAATGAATATTCATCAATTGAATGGATTCTAGTGTGTAAATAATGCTAATTGAATTCTAGCCCTGCTATCCTTGAACAGGCATCAACCGCACCTACTGCCAACTGTTGATCAGGACCTAATTTACTGCCATGATAATGTCCCCATTTATCCGCCCCACATTATTCAACCACGGCCAATGCTTAAGCAATACGAATACCATACACTGACATATAAATATCCCTGCTATAACCGCCACACACTGACTGTGAAATATTTCTGGTAGTCTGCAGAAGTCATATCCTGATATATCTCATGGATACACCAATGCTTTTAAGTCAGTGGTGTGTAGTGTGTGCTCATTGGTCAATATCCTCACTTATATAATGAAAATCATTGGGTGATTGGCTGGAATGTGTGAACTGCTTGACAAACTGTCGGGTTGATTAGGTGGCCATCATGAGGGTTTCAATCACGTGATCGGCGATGTACTAAATAAATTTATAAATGGAGTTAACAAGGAAGCAGAAGCCACATGTAATTAACCGCCTTATCAATATATGTATAATTTAGAAACCACAAGTGACATGAAGCCACCTTTGACTTAAATTGTAATTCATCCCCAACAAAAACATTATAAAATGACACCTATCTGTCCTGTTCATTATATCGTTTCGGACCATGGCTACTGTTTCTAGCAAAATTAAATGCACAGCACTTGACATTGGCCAAAAGCAGCAGATTTTCTCCTACCTTGACAAAACTAAACCTTCTGAGCGCCAAATTTCCAACCATTTTTCCACATTATGTGCCATGGATATGAAATGTCATACTGTTGGTGATCAGTTGATCTGTAATAAATCTGATGAAATATCTGATGTTGTTAAGGATATGGATCTTGATGCTCTTGTCATTACAGAGACTTGGCTGACTGGTAATGTTTCAGACCAGAAAATTGTTGGTGATGGGACTCCAGCTGGATATTCATTCCACCATGCAGCTCGGATTCACAAAAAAGGTGGGGGAGTCGGCATTCTTCTCTGTGATTCTTTGAAGTGTGAAACCCATTTGCGTTTTCAGGCTAAGTTTTTTGAAAATTACCAACTGACTTTTATATCTGGTGGGATAAGTGTTCATGTAGCTATTATCTACCGATTACACCCCACTAAGAAAAATGGCCTGAAAGCAGCAGATTTCTTCAAGGAATTTTCGGAATTTGTTGACTCTCTTGCTACCAACAGTGGTCATCTGTTGATCTTAGGTGATTTCAATATACATTGGGATTGCCAGAGGAATGCAGATACCAAACAACTGGCTGACATTCTTAGATCTGCCAATCTCAGGCAGCATGTCCAAGAACAGACAGACATGGTCACATCTTAGATCTTGTCATCTCCCGTGATTATGACAATTTGATTAAATAAGATTCTGTTAATAACTTATAAATCTATTAATGATATGGCACCAGAATACCTGTGTGAACTGGTTTCCATTAGAAAGTCATCCCGAAAACTCAGGTCATCCAGTCATATACTATTGCAGGTGCCAGTGTCTCGGCTCAAGTCATATGGTGATTGTGCATTTAGTGTTGCAGCCCCCAATTTGTGGAATAAGTTGCCGGCAGATATTAGAAATGCGTCGTCTCTTGGAAATTTTAAGTCTCTTCTAAAAACACACCTGGTCGCTTTCACAGATAAATAATATTATCTTTTAAATCATTACAGGGTTTTTACAGACATTATTTGGGGTATTATTATATTACATATTATTTGTACAGCGCCTTTAGTGGCTCCTGCTAGTAAGGGCGCTTTATTAAATATACATTATTATTATTATTTATTATTATTATTATTATCTCCCGAGTCAGCATGACAAGTGGTTATCTGACAGTACATGTACCACAAAACATTCCAAGGGACATGTGAAACACACTGATTACACTGCATATATATTGTACACAACCATGTTCCATACTCATTCATCCACCAAGGCCAAGGCAATCCTCCCTGCTGGAAAATCCCCCCCACTCAATGCCATCCAACCATAATGCCAATTTTCAGCCAGGTCCCAAAGTTGGTATAAAGGTGAGGTTAGGCTGTATATTTTTACTTCTAGCTTATTATTATTTAGCTCTTATTGGATGCTCCGGGGACTAATGCACATTATTTACAGTGACCCAGTTGAATGTACACAATCTCACATATATACAGTTAACAGTAACTAAGTAAGTTGGCTTTTGTGACTAACAGTAAGAATGAAAGTCAAAATATGTTTTGGGCAGTGAGTGGCACAAAATTTCTATAGACTTCTATTACATACCTCAGTACATTGCCAGCTGAGCTACAGCTGTTTTGTTTGTTACTTGTGACATATCTGTCTAATGTTAATGGCATACCTCATTTTAGACTCTTAATTCAAATTACCTCGGCTATGTAAATATCTGGCAGAGCACTTCCATAGCACAGTTGGTAATGCATTGGGCTGAAAACGTTTTGAATTAGGGTTTTAATCCCAGTGTTACCTGCCTCCAACTGTGATCAGCCTCGAGGCTAAGCACAATAATCACCCATTCGTCCAAAGTGATTCTGTCACAATATTTTCCCCATAGAATAATTCAAAACCATCATAACAACCAGAAGTTTAGGATCAAATGGCCAATTAAAAATATTGGATAACGAAGGAGTTATTAAGCAGAAGTAATGAACTAATCATTACAATAATAATATTAATAATAATAATATTAACAAATCTCAAAATAATAATGAAATTATAATGAACACATGTTTTAACGACCATAAATCAGTAAGTAAGATCGCATCACAAAAACAACCACACCTCTGACCTTCCTACATCAAAACCAACCGTTGATGATGACGGCCCTAAAACGGACATACCAATCACCAACGTTGATTACTGCGGAGATTTTCACATTACCTGTAATGTATTGAGCAGCTGTTCTCGGGCAGGATCTACGGGTGTGAAGGTGAAGTGGACATCATTGCCGTCGTCTATCTGTAGTGTTGCCTGCTTCTCTTCCTCGCCGTCAGATTGCACTGGAGTAACATGTACGGAGAGCTTCTTCGTTGAGCCAGAATGCGATGAGTGGCCATCAATCGGCGTTCCCTCCTCAGACTCGCGCTTGTGACTGGCATCCACAAGCTCCTGAATCTGAAACATCACGTTCTCAAATTCTATTATAACTTCACAGCACTGTGATAATAGTAAACATGTCCATCATCTTTATCTTTAACATTTATCATCTTATAAGCTCTTAGATATTTGTATGTTTTCACAGTTACAAAGAGACAAATTGTGTGTTTTGTTGGATTGTTTTTAAATATAAAATCGATCACTGTATAAACATATTTCTAGTAGAATATAAATATTTACTAGCATGCTGTAAGTAAAACACAATGATTAAACAAGGGCCAAGAAACACAGTATAGCTTACCCAGTAAATAACAGCATAAAGCCATTCTATTCACAGACACGCACGCACACACACACACACACACACATATATATATATATATATATATGGCATTTAATAAATATATATCTAATTTGGTTTTGTTTCATGAAGGTCTCAGAATATAAAAATCTTTCGTGTTAATAAATGAATTATGTAAAACTTAGCACAAAAGTGAGTTTATTTAACAGATACTAATGAAATGAGCTGAAAATTGGATCTCAAATCTGTTGCATGTCATAATGCATGTACATGCATGTAAATATGTACGTGCATGCACATGTGTTCCATAATGTGTGTGTGTTTGTGCAGATACAGATACACGTGTGATGCTCTGCTTATGTCTGTGATATACTAACAATGAAATAAACTGTTTAACAAATCAGAAGAAGAAAAGATGTGGACTACCTGTCAGTGATAAAATATTTACAAGTTGTAAACACAGTTAATATGTTAGCCAGATAGAATACAGGATAACTGGAACATGTCAGAACCTTTGGCACATAAGAGAATAGTTCCCTTTTAAGTAACTCACATATGCACAACTGCAACACACACACTCAGCAAAAGGCTACAACATTCATTTATCACAACACAACAATATTGATACTTCGTTTTGATTAAATAATATTCAGTGTCTCTTAAAATACTCCAAAATGATGGGCAAAGATCAAAATATGACTAAAATAATGTGTAACACTAAAATTAAATTAAATCTGAATGGCATGGAAACTCTTTGTCTTATTGAACCAAACTGATATTGATGACTGCAAATCTATGCCCCTTTGATACTGAAATCTTACAATTACCATCACATACAAACTACCTTTAGCAGCTAGATTTAATTTGGCCAAATTCCATCGCACAAAATGTCCCGTAATCTTAACATTTAAAAATCACCAGAATCACAACTTTTAAAGGTTTCTTACAATCAGCTTGCCACAGCTTATGCTAATATTTGATCTGTCATGGTGTATGCTCAATAAACTTGGAACAGAAACGTGTTTAAGTTGCCATTTTAGTCAATGTTCTGATCATTTTATCTACTCAACACGGCCGCATCACATCTTTAAAAGAAAAGAAATTTAAATAGACAAAATCACGCTAGCAAAATCATATCAACTAAATTTCAACCAGTTTTCTTCCATGGCAACTATAGTCAAGCATACGAATTATACACAATCTGCGATAAAACCAACCAACAGCAATGCTAACAACAGCAACAACAACAACAACAAGCACAATATTAAAAACCAGAACAGTACAATTTTAGCACTTTAATACAAGGTTGCATATTACCAAAGACATTTGCTGAAAGTTGGTAAAGTGTTGGGGAAAGAGTGAAACACAATATTTATATACTTATACATATATTTATATATAGATAGAGAACATTATGGTCAAGGTATTGATGTGACATAAGCATTTAACTAAGAACAACTTAGAGTGACACAAAGTGACAACACATTAACCTAATAACAAATAGCCAGCCTACATCAAGATAAAACTCAGTGACTGTTTTGATTTTTTTTTGCTCGTAAGACCTGGCTCAGAGCTGGCATTTATAATTATGTAAAGATGCAACAGAACGTACTCCAGGCTAACCGATAGCCTTAATTACATGTCTATTTAGTGCAGAAAATTATGTGACATTCCTACAGAACATAGGCGTTCAGAACATTATACATGGCTGATATTATGAGGAACTGTCCCCAATACTGATCATCATATTATCCAGCCTATACTCACCGTTCCTCGTCTTCCTAGCTTTATCTCACGCAGCATCTTGGCCCTCTTCTCCATGTCCAACGTCCTTTCGACTGTATAAGCCGAGATGTCACTGTTGTACTGAAATAACGGTTAGATCTAGCATTGGCATCAGTTTATATTTGGGATGAAACAGCGCAAGGAAGTTTGGGGACAGATTTGTTTATATAGATCAGATTCTATAGATAAAATTCTTACACACACAAATAATGACCAGTTAGTTGAAAAATATATAACATAAAATATTTTATATATTCACATTACCCAATAAAATACATGACTTGGTTCATTATTGTTCATTCAGAATAATTATTTAGCATAAGTAACAATATATTTTAAATACCATTTAAAAAAAATTAAATGCCAGATATATAAAAAAAATTGCACGTTTACAAAATCAGTCGCATATTAATAATAATCAATAAAATTCTAATATTTTAGCACTTTTTAAAAACAAACACACATTTGAATCAAAGTTTAAATCAAACACAGTCTGTCAGAATAGTTTTCTAAAATACTTTGGGTCATATAGAAAACAATCATTACTAAATACTACACTTATAAAAGAGTCACATGATCATTTAACTAATCAGCTTGAGGTCAACTTATTGATATCAAAAATGATACACAGACTAGTCACTTAACGAAGCTGCTGGCTTGAAACACATCGATATTGCAACAGTTTTAAATAAAAATACACACAGAAGCGTCTATGTCTTACCATTTCTTCCACAAAAACATCAGCATTGATACGCAGCTGATAGAGGAACATCTCCAGATCCTTCTTTAGCTGTATGCTGTTGTCAGTCATTTCTATGATAACGCATTAAAGAAAGCAACAGAACCAGAGGCTTCGCAAGACCCTGGATTAAAATTAATTTCCATTTAAACAATTGTTATTCATGGTTCCCACAGCCAAGAAAATATTATTTTCCAGAACATTTCCAGGACAAATTTACCATTTTCCAAGACAAATTATACAAGATTTAAAGGTAATAAATCAAGATAGGTGCGAAAAAGCATATCATGTTTATTCAATATATGATTGATTATTGACATTTTTATGGTACAAGCTCCTCCTCACCTCTTCTAGCTGTCTGATCCACCCACTTTTATTTAAATTTTAACTAACATGGGATAGCAAGACTTCGTACCAATACTTTTTCTTTTGCAATCAAAGTTTTCTTCTACAGGCATAATATTTATTCATGGGATTTTTTATTCTAAGTGGATTTTTCACAGGCAATATTGGTTGTAACACAATTGGTGAGTAGGCGAAAACTGTTTATAAGTGCAACCTTTCATGCCTCAAATTTGGCTATTAGGCAAATGCATTCCCAACAATTTATTGTTAACAGGTAAATATTCTCAGATTTGGCATAGAAGTGTTTTGATAATTGTGTTTGACAAATGTCACCATTAGAAGCTTGGACCAGTGTCTTCTCTAGTAACTGAATCTATATACTGTTAATCAGCCACATTTTGCTCAAGAGCAATATCACAGGGAAACTTCTTTAGTAACAACACCAACTACACTGTAATATGCATTTCTGTTGTAGCATTAATATTATCTGTTGAACGCTTTACACACTGTGACTAAGGTCATGAGGAGTTTCACACATGCATGGCTGCTCAAGCAGTGAACTTGGTGAAAATCTGTTTAAAGACTGTTAAACATAATAATGCAGAAGATGTGTGCAAATACATGTTGCTCTTGAGAAGAGCGATTTTTAACTCCCCTGCATTTTTCATAAGTGGAGGGGAGGCCTCCGTGGTCCTGCAGTACTGTGTTGGACCACAGATCACTATCACCCGTGTTCGAATCTTGGCGTGGGCATATCTAAAGGGTGTTTCATCTTCGACTTCTCTTCATTACATTTAGCCTACCATGTGGACAAAAGTGGCCATAAACCATCAATGATCATCTTATGTGGAGGACTGCTATTTGCACAGAGCCAGTAATTCCACGTATGCCCAATTAAAAGATTGATGTACTGTAATCTCATTGGTGTTTTACAATATCACAGTTCTGATAAATTGAAAACATTAAAAATAGATGGAATTAGTCTTTAACTCTTATCTACAGCTTTACTAAGGAGTTGTACATTTCAGATTAAGATGAAAATAAGCCGAGAACTGCCTTCAATTTGACTACTAATTCATTAAGAGATGTGAATGTAATGCTTATTTAACCTGTGCACTTCCTTCTTCTGAACTAATTACCATATTTATTTTACTTCAGAGTAAACTATTCTTATAGCTTGTCACAACCCAATTTTTCTATAAGTCCATAACGAGCGGTGTTTATGGGATATGTTAACCTAGACAGTTGTCCCTCCTCTAAACAACCCAAATCAAATCCACTCAACCACAATATGAAATGGTACAAGAAGGCAACTACCATGTCATCAACAGAAATTACTGTAGTCTGCATTAACTGGTTTAATTGTTATGATACTACAAGTAAGCTTAACGAGTGATGTGTATGGATTGGCAGCATAGTTCAAAGTAGTTGAACCATTTAGCGTACATCAAATAAAGGATACGAGCCACGGTGAAGATTCTCAGTGGACAGTTTCTCCATACTTTATGATGCTTCAGCAGAAATGACAGCAGTAATAATAATCCTCCATCATGTAAACAGAGACGTTAAGGGAAACAACAATGACAATATAACAATGTGAAATGGAACACAATAGTTCTTTACACACACACACACACACTCACTCACACTCACTCACACTCACACACACACAGATGTATTAGTACCATGTTTCTAACTTGCCTTGACCATCTTTTATGATTTTATTAATTTTTATCCGATTCTGCAGAACACCCACGCACCCAACCTGTGATGATGATGATGATGATGATGATGATGATGTATTTGTTTATTGCATAAGACAAATGGATTACCCCAGTACACGATAGAAAAGGATATGAACAATCCACCAAACATCAATTGATTTCTCCATTCTTTCCTGATCTGATGGAAAGTTGTCAATGTTTCTTGGAACCAACAGGGCCAGATCCATGGCAGTCACAACCTTTACGGTCTCTGTACAATATAAAATATATATCATATAATCTGTCTTAGGCTGGCTGAAACATATCACCCTTTTACTGGCTCAAATGGAGAAATGACATGATGAGAAAAAAGCATCACTTGGTGATTAACAGATTAATATAATACACACTTCTCCCCATCAGATGAGTGTACACATATATGTGGATGTAGTATTTTATAACAGTAAATGAATGCAACATACTATTAATATACCCAAAAGCGTGGAATACAGAGATAAATTCCGAAACGTTTGACTTTGTCCATGTTTCCAAAATGTTCTTATGAAAAGTCTTAAAAAGTTCAGGTGAATTGTATATACATGTACATATGTATGTGTGTAGATGGGTAGGTAAGTAATTACAACACACCTAAGAAGACCTTCCACGATCTCTCTTCTTGAGACTGCCGCCAACCATAGGGCCAACCTACCATCACTGTATTTGGCTTCAGGCCACCCAAACCGACTGTCTGTACACTGCAATAATAGTAGATGATAGTAAATGTCACACACACACACACACACACACACACACCATAACCAAACACATAATATAACATATCTAAAACAAAAACACATATAAATTAGATTCGTATAATAAAAATGCCACAGCAATTTTAAAAACAAAACCAACTTCCAATTTTGTTTATACTTAAAGGAATAATTTCCTTTCCTTTCGAGACTAACCTAAATATTTTCACACAAATAAAAATAATGTCATAATATGAACCTGTTCTACCACATATTAAAGGAACAGCTCACCTTCAGATAATACAATTTAAATGTGTAATACTTATAAAAGCTACTCAAAATCCCATAATATCACAAACTCTACCTGGTACCACAGACATAAGGAAACAATCCTAATTACTGGACAGTAGCCATTACAGCTTCCTCAAATGGTAGATTGTATGTCGGCTAGGAAAAAGTCATGTGTTCTAAGCTCAGATGGCACAAGGATTATGTGGCCATTTCGAACTTGACCAAGTCAGATCAGAGATGCTCTGGCTTAGCCACTGTCCTGACCTTACCTAACCTGGTGTTTAACCTACTAACAACTACTAACTAATGTTATCGTCAGCTCATAAACATAATTCTGAAAGCTTGGTAGAGGCTACTTTTTACAAAAGTACAAAACAACCTTCATAAGGAATTTCACTACATCTATATAGTTTTCTTTAGCCATTTCAGTAATGTATCAGGCTTTTCAAACCAACTATAATGTAATATTCGTAAATATAATTTTGTGGGGTTTTGTCCTGGATCCAGGACAAAACCCCACTTGGACAAAACCCCACTCGGACAAAACCCCATCAGACAAACCCCACTCGGACAAAGTCCCACTCACTAATACACATTTCGGACATAACCCCACTCTTAAATTAATATTTAATAAATGTTGTTTTATTAGTCCTTTGATGCTGTTAATTGATTGATTAATTAATTAATTATTTTTATTATTATATACAACATTTATATAGCACTCTATAAAAGTATAATATTGTACATGTTCAAAGGTGTGTTACATGTAAAATAAGACTTGACACACACACACACACACACACATATATATATATATATATATATATATAAACTGTTGAAGAAAAAATATGTTTGAACTTCAATAACTATTTGTCCTGCTTTACTGTAATAGTTTTGATTATCCCTTAGATCAAGAAGCCACTGTAACTGTGAATTGATCATTAAAGGATCATCCCTGACATCAGAAGTAGAAGGCTTCATGTAATTGCTAATGGTATCACATCCACATTATCCCTGACAGTAGCAGTGGCGGCTTCTTTTATAATTGGTACATGCATCCTATTCCCAGCAACAGATCAAAAAGCTACTGTAATTATGATCTATGATACATGTAGTAGCAGTGGATGGCTTCTTTTATAATTGTATATAAGGGCACTGGAAAATAGGAAAAAAATATCAACACCAGGTGGCTGTGCCCAATAGGTGAAAGCCAGGGGTCTCTAACCCAAACTTCAACAAGTTACAAGGAAAACAAAATCATAGTGAGCTCCGGTGGTCTAGCGGTTGACCACCCAGCACTTGGTACCAACGGTCACAGGTTCAAACCCAGCAAGAGGTCGAACCTTTTCCAGAGATTAATTTCTCACCTCACCACATTGTAGGTGTCTGACGTCTCCACTGATTTATAAAAATAAAGGGGGATGTTAAAAAAACCCTGAGGACGTAAAACACTCTGACAGTGACCACCTTCAGGATATTTCAGCTCCATCTTTCCATACTGCTCCCCTGTGAGTGGTGGGGGAGGAGGTTTCTCAACCACTCCAACATAGAGGCTGTGTCGAATAAGTAACAACAAAACAACAAACAGGAAAAAAATCATCAAGTTAAATTACAAAGATACTAATAAGATATAACTTGATAAACACGGAGATCATCACTAACTACAAGGGTGGTTTGAAGCTTATACATGAGGGCTACTCTATACCAAAAAATATGCGAGTTCGCCAGCAGACTCATCAGCTCCAGATTAATCTGCAAAACATATGTGTTGACCGTCGAAATGGCCTAAAGTCATTAGAAGTGATATTACGGGGTATTGGACACTGTGTGCAATTGGCTAAGTAAAGCGTTGGTACAGTTTCTGTTAGATGCATTTGATCTGTTTCACATTATATGTATTTTATTTGATTGATTTCAAATAAATTTCTCGTCCTTCTATTATTTGTGACAATTATTTAAAAAAAAATATTTATATATATATATATATATATATATATACATATACACACACACATACATACATATACCATTGTGTTTTTAAAGTGGAGTTTTGTCCGAGTGGGGTTTTGTCTGAGTGGGGTTTTGTCTGAGTGGGGTTTTGTCCGAGTGGGGTTTTGTCTGAGTGGGGTTTTGTCCAGTGGGGTTTTGTCCGTTTACTGTTATGGATATACAAGCTGGTCAGATTATCAAGTAGAATAAGCGAGCTAGAGGCTTTGCTCTAGCTACACCTGGGACATTTAGCCAAGAGGTGAATCCCTAGGTAAACGTCCCAAACACAGAGAGAAATAGCTTAATTCAATTCAAGCCCTGCATGAGGGAGTGACTGAGTGAGTGACGTTCAATCATCCAGTCATTAATTGTGCAACCTCAGTTATTAGAGGTGCAGAAAATGTCAACCTAATATATGGCACTTAACGTGCATTACTTTAGAATGCAAAAATCTAGGATATCAGTGCAGTATATTCCTGTATGCATGGAGACACACACATACACACACACACACACACGTGTGCAGGCACACACACACACACACACATGCTGTCACATACACGCACCACCTTAAAATATGCATCTTAACTAGGATAATCCTACCCAGTATAACGTTTCCACAGAGAACGTCAAGTGAGGAGAAGACAACAGGCTAAACTATAATCTACATAAAAAGAAACAAAGCAGTGAGTAGAACAAACATAAACCGTTAGTACTTAAAGCCAAGCTTAACATAACCACAACATAAACTCAATAAAACTATCACAATCACTATATGATACAACAACTAAAAACAGTAACCACAACACAACACAACACACCTAAGAAGATACTGTCTGCTATAACAACAAGAAACACAATAGAACAAGTACTGTATTCTTCCGTGTATAACGTACATTTTCCCCACTGTTTTCCTCTTTTTGTTTTGGGGGTATACCTTTTTTTCGGACCCATTCCTGAGAAAACCGAGTATCTTTCGACTTTGATCGTAGCTTTTCTATATCATGCAATAAAATGTTTGATTAAAGTTTTACTGATATTGTATACGTGTTGTTTCATCTATTTCCCAAATTTCTTTTTTGTACAAAGCGATGTGTGTGTTTATTCTGCATTTTTATGCCCTCAATTGAAGTGCCATCAATTTAAACATCGGGGTGTCTGACATGGGCACGGCACCTGTAAAGTTAGTGATATTAGGCATACTATTCTCATCCAGCACACTCTGTATCGACGTCGTCAGGATGCCGCTGATGTCAGGTCGCACAAAGACACCGTCTGCCGACGGAATCCCGTTCGTGTTCCTTCCTCTTCTTTGGCGATGTAAGACACCCGATCCTGATCGACTCAGATAGTTGCCATTTCTGTGACATAAACTTCATTAAGAAGGTGATCCCCATTGGCATTTCTCCCCCTTTCCATCCACAATTATCGCCCAAAAGTCTCACAACATCATGATCCATTTACTACTCATTTACAGATCAATTTATTTTGTGGAAATAAATATATTTAACATCCAGCTGCAGATTTTCCCGGTTTCTCCTGCACATTATACACCCATTTTTTCTGCTCACGAATGCACACAATACACAGAAGAATACAGTAAGCATGACAATTGTAGTAAAGGCATTTTAATGGAAAATTCAATCAAATACAAAGTGCCATAATAACAGGCTAAACTAACAAAGATCTACATGACTTCACTGTGTAGTTTTTTCTTCTTCTAATAAAACTGAACTGGTGAAGTAAAGTGCATGTTTTCATCAGGAAATATGTTTTGGTGCAAATCGAAATCTTTTTTTAAATATGCTGCATCTTGTTCCAAAGAAATCATGAACCCAAAACAAAATACCAAGAGTGTACAATACAGTACAATTACTTATAAAACTGATACAAGTCTAAGTACTTACAGACAAACAACGTTTCCTTAAGTCCCCAAAACCTCCCCGCCCCTCCATAATACACTGTTAGTAATGGGTCCACTACAGTGGCCAGTTATAACTAGTTGTTTTTTTGTGATGACTCCGGTTCCTTAAAGGACTAGACGACAATTTACCTATCCTAAGGGTAGCCCATTATGACCAGATTCAAGTAGAATTGGAGATAGTGGTTTGGAAGAGAAAATCCTGCCCCAATTTTATGAGGATCCATAAAAGGCAGAACACATCTTCCAAAAGATAAATAGGCTTTTAAGGATGTACTGATGGTTTAAAATTCTAAGCAAAGCCTACTGTGAGAAAATTCACTGTGAATTGGAATAGACCACATATGCACCAATTTCCTTTTTTTAATGAATAAATGCATTTAATAACCTATTGATTATTTAATAACCCAAAATATAGATGGCTATGACAGGAAAGTTCACCACTTTAACTCATCTGACCATAGACTAATCTATTGCATAGCCCTGAGGTGCAGAATCTTTGAAAAGGTGGGTATAGTTTACTGTTTATATTAATCATGCTGATCAAAACTATAAGTATTTAGCTGAAAAACAACAACACTGAGCATATATATATATATATATATATATATATATATATACATAGAGTTAAGATATGCAAACATTAGAAACAAAAGAGCTGTACAAGCAATAACCACAAGCTGTTACAATTAACTAAATTACGATACTTATGTCTTTAGTCTACTCATCACACAAATAACAAAACAACAACTTCGTCTATATACATATAGTAATTGAGGCCTTCCATCTACTCACAATATGTTAAGACCTTCAGTAATATTTCTTGCAACCATCACCTTGGCAAATCCCTTCACTCTGTCCTCATCCATCAAACGTTTCATGTTCTGAAAACAAATACAAAAGATATTGGAAAATTAGATTACTCAGTTTATGGAGCTTAGATATAATGTTTATAAATAACAGGAACAACCAAAAATAGGTTATCCATACAGTCTAGGCACACAAATATATTCAGGTTGACATATGTCTGCATGTGTATGTGTAACAGGAAATGCAAATAGTATGTATTTGTCATTTATTTACTTTGATTCATATAAATGGTTCAAACAAAATACATATCATAACGTACCCAATTATTTAATGTCATTTTAGTCCATGGTCAACCGTATATAGTTACATCATGATTTCCAATTATGGTACATCCATGTTGTGAATTTGTTCAGCATTTACTGGTGTATTTTGTACATAGTACTATTGTTGCTGGCTACAGCATAGACAAACAGTTGTGTGTCGTTTACACGCCACCTTAGTTACCACTTGACAATGCTCTGTTTGAGAGGGAATTTTAAACCAGTTTGAGCAAAAACTCCATTGGGGAAACATCTAGTCTGATTTAGTGCAACATTTACAAGACTTAACAATTTATAGTAGGATTATGGAATCACTTATTAGTTTAAGTTCATTCCCCAAAAAAAATATGAGACTATCAAGCAAATACTCAAGTGTGTAATTTGTTCAACTAAGTTTACATTATTTTGATTCAATTTGTTGGTTCTTTGTTTCATTATAATTACCTGGTGGTATTGTGTGAACACAATACATTGTGGCACCCCCCAAGTGTTTCCTTTAGTAATAATAAGTATACTGTTTGTGGGCTACTATATTCATGTGTATTTTGACATCCACTGAATAATATTTATACTTTTGCTTACAGTCTCATCCCAAGCTGTTCCTTGCATTTGCCATTGCTTGGTTGACCTGAATATTATATTTGGTATATCTTGGATCAAGTAGTCTAGAACTATGCAGTATCTGTATATTTGTTTATCTATAATTTAATACATATCTGTGATAATTGTTTCAAATCCTGTATTTACTGTTGTATTTATTGTTATTATACAGGATAAATTATACAGTCTATACTGAAATAGTTTTACTCTCCACCTTATAAATAAACACTTAAAGAATTAGTAATTATCTCATTGTCAACACACACACACACACACACACATTTGTTGCATACATATGAATGTGCATGTGCATACATGTGAGTATATAATTCCATCTAGGTATTAGAAAAGGGCCTCCTGCCAGTTGATTCCGAAAGGAGGGCGATTTATATGTAATGTGCATCTCTTTGAGCATCACAATAAAACCCAAACCATTTTTGCTTTTGCAAAATGAGCCCAGAAACTACGAAAACCTCACCTGAGCAATCACAGAATAACCGATCAGCTTTTTAAATAAAAATAAACTGTCTTCTCAAACTACTGGCATTTATCTCACAGTGCGTTACCTATATACAACAACATCCTTTTAAAACTAATAAATAAGCAAACAAATATGTTACAATACGGCATCTAAAAATATGGTTTTCTGTAGGTTTCTAGCCTGGGCCCAGCTAAAATAAAAGTGAGAACTATGAAGTGTTTACATCATACAATGTAAAATATCATATACTGTAATATTAATATTCATGCTAATAGGATACATCTAGCTATGACCATCCGTTGAACGACTGACAATGCCACAAACACGGATGTGAGCCGAATCCAAATCAACAAGCCGAAGAAAATTACCTATGGCAATAAATACCTAATTATATTCAGCACCATTCCATCAAGTAACCACCAAAATTCATTCTGGTGTTATTTTTTATCATTTAATTAGGTTAGGAAATTAAGATTACTCTTCCCATGTGATGCCTGATTGTAATAAAAATAATAATAATAATAATAATAGACGAAATGGCCTTTTTTTATGTGGCTGGCAACCTCAATTGAGTGAGATGCAAATGGTCTGTAATTTACAGCTTCCCCACGGAGACTAATTCTAAATAAATTTAGAATTTAGAATAAATGGCGTGTTCGGTGGAGAAAACCTTGCCAGTTGCCTGGTTGGATGAAAAACTCCCCCTACTATAATGCCACGGCCGAGGCGCGAACTTGCGACCTCCCACACAGAATGACCATAGGTAAATATTCTCGTGCTCTACCTGTGTAGCCAAAGAGGCGGTATTTTACCACGCAAGGTTTACCCCCACCAAAATACACGGTTCGGTGTCATAGCATTTTCCTATGCGCCAAATAGGCAGAGTGGACTTTGGGTGGGAATTGTTCACCTTTACTGAAGTTATATATAAATCGTCACGTGTAATATGATGATTCAGTGATATTATTCTGTGAAACAGAAAATGTTACTCTCCTATTATCACCCACAATGTTTTAGTTTATTTCCATATACATCTTATAAATTATTCTTGGATATGGGAGTTCTTCATGTAGACTATTAATTGTCTCCATGTCAAACAGACTCCGGCGGTATTTAGTCATCTTATATATGCACATATATGCCACATCTGCTAATAATGGTCTGAACTAATCTGATTTTTATTATCATACCTATAATAATTTACTGATCACAAACACATGTCAGTATCCACTGAAACGCGAGATATTTTTGAAAGATCTAACTCACACCTTAATTGCTTTCTTCTGTAACATGTGATGTAATTATGAAAATTACAGAGCCTAGATGGAAGATTGGAAGAGTGTGTGTGTGCATGTATATGTGCATGTGTGTGTGTGCACATGTCCATATACATGTGTGCATGTTGTTTGGTCTGTGTGCATGCATACAGGCACATGCATGTAATACCTCCTTTGCTATGTGGGCTTTCTTTGCCATCTCGACGCGGTCACCTTCCAGTACGCCAGCCATTACTGTCAGCCCTTTACCTGGAGTAGATGACAGATTACACCAACAACGAATAAAGAATCGGCCTTCTATGAAAAACTTCATCATTACAGTACTAATGTAAACTGTGACACTACAACTCTAACACGATATCAAGTGACAGGCTTCTAACAGCTGTCACTTCTCCCATAAAACACAAACACAGTCAGAACTAACCTGCTTTGAGCTGGCTTGCTAAACTAATTACTCGCCGATATTTGGGCTGTTGGTCGGCATTCAGCTTACATAACACTAACAACTGTGGTCTGAAATATACCAAAATCATCAACAATGTTGAATTAAAAGACAAAATCAATGTGAGTGAGTGAGTGAGTGAGTTCAGCCTCAGCACTGGTCAAAAAACTCTTTTACTGAAAGATGAAACATCTGACAGCTGCAGGTAACACTGAGATTCAATCTCAGAAACCTGGCTGGCAGTTGGCTTAACTAATAGCTGAGGGGTGCAAATCTAATATCTGTCATGGAGAACAGTGAAAGGAAAACAGTAAGTTTTGTTCAGTCAGTTACATTATCATAAATGAGAGAAAACATTGCCTGGTTACCTCCAGTTTTTAGTATGTGGATCACCTTCTTCCAGTTTAAGTAGAGCTCTCTGGGCGGCTAACATAGATAATCCTGTGATGCCATCACCCCACTCCTTCTCACCTCTGGTTAACAACATAAGGTAAAACACATGAATGTTGGATATTAAATAGAAACATGATCACTGTTACTGTAATAGTGCGGTGATAACAGCAACAGACACACACAGTCACACACACGCAGACACACACATGCACAATTACATTATCACACACACACACACACACACACACACATATATATATATATATATATATATATCTAACAGAAAGACAATATTCAGTGAATTCATATAGAAATGAATGCAAATGCTTATCACACTGAAATGGACAAAAGTAGTTGTATCTAGAACCAGCTGCCACTTTCACACTACTTACCCTTTGAATTCTACATATTTGTAGATGAAAGCTCCAATACTGAAAGCTCCCAAGGCATAGTACCAACCAGCTATGATGGACAGCGCTAGATTAAGACACACTCCCAGTATGGAGAGCGTCCAGTGATAATATTTAAACCTAGGCCGCCAGCTTGGCGTCTGTAGGAGTGTCTGGATAGCACACGTCAAGTTGACAAACCCATAGCACATCAGGAAGAACCTATACGAGGAAATACACATATGACACTGTTTCAAGTGTGAGAAAATAATCTCATTTATTTGGACGATATCTGTGAAAAATGACTAGAAACATTTTGTATGATATTTGATCAGGATGATTTGCTTAAATTAGAAAGCAGTACCTTTAAAGTACTACAATGTTTGGCTTTTTCTGTAATTTGTTCCATAAAAACAGTAAAACTTTGTTTGGTCATAATATCATTCATGCCTTTAGGTAACTTAGTATGGCAAATTGTTTATCTTAATGGGTTAATTTAATATGGCGTAGTGATATAGAAATATATACTGGAACTATGTTTATTAATAGAGTGTAAGATGGGCCTATCTCAGCAATTGTCATAATGTCACTTCATTCATAGACTGTCAGAATCAAGAACCCGGTACACAATGATATTACAATGTAGTTGGTGTTGTTACTAAAGAAGTTTCCCTGTGATATTGTTCTCGAGCAAAATGTGGCTGATTAGCAAGATATAGATTCAATTACTAGAGAAGACGCTGGTCCAAGCTGCCAAGTTTCTAATGGTGACATTTGTCAAGCATAAATATGTGTGAAATTATTATTATTATTATACAACATTTCATATAGCGCTCTAAATAACTGGACTAAAATTACCCTAAAATGCTTATGCCACGACACATTTTTAGTTGGCATCATTCCAGCACAGGTATCATAGATAATTATCACATACCTACTTAATTAAGGCAAAATTGCAATCAGTTCACTTACACGTCTATAACTGGCGCTACGTAATCGAGACTGGCAATCAGGATACCACACTCGGCAATAAATGCTGTCACGAAGATGGCTCTCATAGGTTCCCCCTTCTTTGTTGTCACTCTCAAACAGTCTAAGAATGGGATGATGTTATCACGAGCTATAGCTTGCAAAAGACGTGGTGCACCTAGAATAAAGTAACGAGAGGTTAGCCAGCAAAAAGAAGCCAGACTTAAAATATAACACCTGGTTACTTTTGATTTGGTTATTACATTCTGAAATATAGGCCCTTCTTAGGTGCTTTTGACTTCATAAAGGCTTACCTTCATTTAACACCTACTTAATATGAACATTTATGAACAACATGCAGATATGTAGTGACTGACAAAATTTATGATATGATTGCTGAAACTCGTCTTAACAATAGAAAGTGAGGTTTGCATATTCAGTTGACAAAGCCCAAATAAACGTCAATTATCATCAAAGTTATTCAGTAAATGGGGGGATGAATTGTGAAGGATCTATCCTCAGGTGAGGTGTAACTGAATAACATTTCTAAGTATCTTCTCACAAGTAAAGAAAAGGCATATATTGCAATAGGTGGGAGCTATGTATCATCTTCAGTATTACAAGACACTTTATCAGTATACACACACACACACACACAAGATTGAATATAATAACAAAGCAATGCTGGTCATACAAAGCTTTCACCTAGAATTAAAAGATCCAATTTAGAACTTTGCTCATTCAGCAAACTCAACCTGTGTTATGAATTTAGGCCGTCTTTATAATTATTTATCTATCATTGTTGTTGTTGTTTGTTGTTGTCGTTCCAGGTACTGCGGTTCGTCAAATATTCGGTTCCAAAAAATGGCACTGGCAAGTATTTATATTAATTGACAGCCACATTCGTGACAATGTTTTTATAGAAAAATGTCAGCTAAATACACAGCTAGTAATGAGAATGTCAATCAAGTAATCATATATCTTGTGAATCGTCCATTAGTGGTGATATATTAGTGCTCAAAGCTTCAAACCATCGGATTACTGATATCCAGTGGTCGGCTGTTAAAGTTTGAAGGGTTATATTTAATTTTTATAGGAAAATCCATCCTTTGGTGTATGAAACCACAGCATTCCTATTTATAATATTCTCAGACCAAATAGCAGCACAGGCAAGCTAAACCTAATATTCCAAGAATCTTCATACCGGTAATCCAACACCCTCCTGTAACAATTATTATTAGATTTTGTATAAGCTATCACATACTTTAACTTTACCTGCTTTTTCAAAGCGATGATGTATGGAATAACTACAACTTCTAACATCATTAGCACTCATTAAGTATGACCTAGGTAAGACATAGGCAAAAAAGGTTCTACTTGATGTATGCCTTCGGTGAGGCTCACATAGTATTTTTACGATAGCCTGAAAGAACGGCTGCAGTTCCTGACCATTGATCACAGTATTGTGAAGTATACACCAAGCGATGTAACCATGTTATGTGATGGTGTAATGTCCACACAATGGACACACTGATGTGTATATCTAGTATAAAAGGTTTATTTTATGGCTAATATTGAGGATATCACTGTACAGTGCCTTTAAATGGCTCCTGCTAGTAAGGGCACTTTGCTAAATATACATTATTATTATTATTATTATTATTATATTGCTCTTTCTATGGCCAGCAGAAAACTAATCATTGAGGCTTTCAACTACTACACCACTACAACATAACCAATAAATCATTACTTCTGATTGATTAAAAATTAGCTATTGGCCAGTATCAATAGCCAACTCTTATGCCCACATATATCTTAAGTGTCTATGTTGTATAATGCCAAACAAAGTACAATGACAATACCTTCCCATCGAAGTCCTCCAAATAACAGTATCAAAGGAGGAAAAATAAAGGTAAGGGTCAGGTGTGACCGATATTAACAAATTAAGACCCATCATATAACTGTATATGTCCTACTGGCTCTGTCTGATCTTAACAACAATTAATTATGTATAATAAAAGATATATTGCTGCCCTATACAAAATACAAGATGAATTCTTCAAGTGTTTATAAATCATCATTATCATCTAAGTTCAGGTAGACATCTGTATCTGGTGAGCATTATAGATAAGCAGTGTGAGGCCAGGGAGTTAGCTTTGGTACAACACTGAACTGGTTCTACCCTGGTTCTCAGATACACAGTGAGACTGAGTGTATAACATTAGAAGCTTGTTATAATTTCATCACTCGTTGAATAATACAAGAAGCTATAATCTTATCTACAAAATTGCACTGTCTGTCATCAATCAAATTACTATGTAAACTTCACTTTAGATATAATAAATATTCACACTTACTTCCTAATATTCTACTTGTTACTAACACAGCCACAAATTGGGCTTATTCCAAATGTCCCCAAATGTCTGATGCAACCAGCACACAATTAAACCATATCTAATTCCTTCGTACAGTACCGCATCAAATAAAATGTTGTTTGGTCAGTTAAGCTTATCTCTATTCAATAAACCATATGTTACAAATCACTTTAAGTAACTATATTCACTGCAGTACATCTTTTATATTAAAATATAAAATTAGAAAGAAGTAACCAGAGACAGAAATAAAAAAAGACGCTGTACTCACTGGTAAGACACTGTAGGGCAGCACCAATAGTGGAACAGAAGGCACCAATCAACACAACCCAATGATTAGGCCAGCATAGATTGGCCGCTAACAGGCTGCCTCCCTGACTCTGACCATATCTGTAGGCATAAACCAACATAATAATAATAATGCGGCTAATTACACGTTTTTCAACACAAACTAAACCACATCCCTAAAACGGCAGAGAAGAAACAACTAAAACACAAAGAGACAAACAACGCAACAAAACTAAAATTACCACCCATCAAACATCAAATGTTAAAACAACAACAACAACAACAACAACAAAACTCCACGCACGCATTAAGTTTGAATTGGTGTTTTCACAAGCCAGGGATTCACCTAGCTGACCAATTGAATGACCAGTAAAATATTTGGCTTGGTGAAATCTTTATTAGAAAGCGAAGGGATAAGGCTAGTCCAGAGGCAACTTTATTTGTACTATATGTGTTCTCTGTCTCAAGAGTATTCTTCCAGTTGGACTGTTAGAAAATTTAATCTCCATTGAATGCCACAGATGTCATCTACGACACATAATGTTAAAAAATGTTATAGGAAGAAAGATTTACACCTCTGGCAGGGATGCCAATGATAGTAGGTTTTCTTTGCAAGTCTGGAAGCCAAACTCAAAGGGTCATAATTTGTTTCTGGCTAAAAGCCGGTAGAGCGACAGCTTCATCAGCTCCGGATTAACACGTTCAGAAGCATAGAATAATAAACACGTACTTATCTCGTAGTAATGCACCTTCAGATGTTGACCCAAATAACAACACAAAGGACAAATCTGAATTCAGTCAAGGTCAAATAAAAACACAATATAATTGGGGAATCCGTTAGTTCAAAGGCAGTTGGACACACAAACACACACACACAATGTGGCTCCACTGTGACATGGACATGGACCAGTATAACACAAAATAAACTATGGCACAGACCCCAATTCACCGGATCCATTATATTGGATTGTTCATCTATTGTGTGACTCTACCCACTAAGTACGTTTGAAACTTTTTGTTAATTCACATCTATTGTATATGTTTGATATATTTTCACAGAAATGTATTTGTGCACATGCACCTATAAACGTTCATTTATTGTTCCATACATTTGTTACACTATTTCTGGTGGATTAATATCACCAATCAAACATTGCTGTTACTTCTTGCACAATTTTGCAGAAAGATTTTATTTTCCACACAAATGGAACAAATGATGAGAACATTACTGGGAATATATGTGAAATAAACAGCTGTGTGGTGCAAAACAAGGTGAATACGTGGACTCCCAATTGCCCAGTCTCAATTTGTGGTGCACCTATAACACAGTCAACAGCTTGTGGAAATCAACATCTCTATATATTATAGTGAATATATATATATATATATATATATATATATATATATATATATACACACAAACACACACACACACACACAAACACATATACACATGAATGGAGAGATAGAGAAACAGTGAAGTTTGCAAATATGACAAGCACAAGCTGGATCCAAGTCCCACATCAGCTATAAAGTGAAGAGAATGATCAAGTTCTTGGTCAAAGGATACAAACAAAGGAGCAGGTAAGTTGGGCCAGTATGGTGCCAATTGGAATAGACTTCTGTGGATCCCTCAGGTCTCCAGACATGTTAGAACCAGTCATGATACCTGTAATGACAGTGATTATCCCAGATGACTGCACCTCTCACTTGAAACAATGCCAGATGCGCGACATCTGTTGATTTGGTTAATGCCACAGGAAGATATCCTACAACCTTTTGTTCCTACCTGTCACTGATGGAAAGTAAATAGCACACAATGCCACAAAGGTTGTTGTCATATCGGCTACTATCTCTCCTCTGTTTGAATCACCCTGGACACCTGGAGTTATCTCACCTTCTTTCAAATAATGATGGAACATGTTATCTGAAGAGATAATGATGACATTGTCATAAAATTGGTATTCGTATTATTTTAATGTGTGCATCAAAAAACCTAACACAGTTTCTGTGTCTGAGTGTGTGCGCATGTGTGTCTTGAACGCATGTCTGCAGATACCATTTCACGTACACATATGGGGGCCACCCATTCTAGAACAGAAGATTACCTTTAATGATATTGCTAGCCATGCCTGGTATACCGGGGATATAGCGTACATTATTGGAGTGCTCCTGCCAATAGCTGTCGCACACGTAGCTGTCAGTAAGATTGTCAAAAGCACAGTATCTGCTGTGTAGCTCCCCTCCTGTATCATTACTACACCAGCCAGCATCGAGTGTGCTGGACACATTATCAGGAGAGGACTTGTAATTTGGTAACGACATCAGACGTTCGCCAATTAAACACAACCTGTGCAAGAGATGTTGAATCATTTCATCATTCGTATAACACGTATGTTAATGCGGCGTATTGCCTTCAAACGAGCAGTAATTAAAACAATAATTTTACAGTTTCTACATCACAGCAATCACTATGAGATGATGTTGTACAATTATAAACAATACTACATAATGCTTTATCTCTACAGGTGACCAAAGCACAAGACACTCTCGTTCTCTTCACATTTATCTAAAATATGTGTCCTAAATCCACAGCTTCTGATTTACCTGACATCCCTGTTGTCTGCATTTGCTTGAAATGACCCGATGAAGATGCTGAGTATGGAGACAATGACGCAAGCCAAAGAGAACGGAGCAAACAGCTGGACAAACTTGACACCAACTGCAACAACTATAGTCAACAACACAATCACTACTGTACCATAAACACGGAAGTTATTCCAAGGATTATGATGAATGTCTCCAAAGAATGCAAGCTGTGGAGCCATGTATTGCTGTAATAAATAAATGAATTTACAGTAAATAAACAATACTGTGTGTGTGTGTGTGTTTGTGGTGTGTGTGTGTGTGTGTGTGTTGGTGTGTGTGTGTGTGTGTGTTTTAGCTGTGTATAATAAGGCACAGGCACAGAGAATCTCGAACCGTGAATTCAAACTCTGGACGTTTCTTCAAGGGACTGAATCCAGAGTACTATAAAAAAACATTATGACAGTTATAAAAGTGAAAATACTATTAGCTGCTGTATTTATATAATACTTCTAAATAATTTGTAGTCATACATGTTTATTTTTCCATGATATATAATATATTATTTTTCCATAACATAATATAAAATATAATATATATATATATATATACCCACATGCACACACACATACACACACAAATAATACATATATTCTGCTAGAAAAGGCCCCTTTATGTGAAGTCATCAGCAATCAGCCAAGTGGAATCACATTATTTGCATCACATCTTCAAGACTAGTTTAAACTTTAAACTAGTCTTGAAGATGTAGTGCAAATACCGAGTATTGTTTTGTTTAAAAAGTAAACAAAATAATACTCAGGGATATTTAATTTGCAAGAGTAAATCTGACAACATTCAAGATCATCTGGGAATCTATATAAACCATTCTTCTCCGGAAGTGATGGTCTAGCTAAGTCAGGAATTTTATCAAATTTATCATAACAAAATCCGCTGTCTACAACAATCAAAGAGACTGTTGGTTCGATGCCAGTTAAAGGCTGGTAATATATTTGTGGACCGACATACCACATCTAATACTAATGTATCCCATCAAGCACACTTCGAGCCGCGATGGCACAGTTAGTTAGAGCGTAGGACTCGTAGCCAAAGGGTTGTGAGTTTGAGGCTCCGGGAGCTAGGATGCTGTCATGAGATGATTGGTTCACTCATCCATAAAAATGAGAACCTGACAAGACGTGATGGGTATGTGTTTTGAGTAGCGCTTTGTGCTTTTAATGGCAGCACGCGTTGTGTGCTCCCTTGGGAGTTGATGTGTGTGTTGGGTGGAAACGGGTCTGGTCAAGGATAATAATAATACTGTACAGCATCTCAGAACGCTATGTAAACATGGATTATTATATTTATTCCTTATCATTTAGCGGTGCAAATAAACAAACTCACAAACAAAGGCAGCAGCACCTGCTGTCATTTTGTATGCTCCACTAGACTCGTGACTGATGGAGGTCAACATCGTAACACACCTATGAAGTGGCCAGACCCATAAACCACCTCACACCTTTATGATCAGACAGGCTAGTTGCACCGGCGGTACACATGATCAGCTGATACGGGGCCATATTTATCCCGCTATCATCAACTAGGTCAATTCTCTTATTATTCCAAATGCTAGCCAGAAATAATATCCCATTAACTATTATAAGATATGCTGGAAAAGCTGTGAGCAAATGTAGAAAGGCTCTACTTTCTACTCTGAAATATTAGCATCTGTTTATTTGGGAATATGAATTTCTGTCATATTAAACAGGTATACAGGAGGTTTTCAAACCCATTGTTAACTAACATTACAAACAATAATATTATGTACGTACTGAATGAAACAAAAATTTGGTGAAATTATACATACCCAAAACCTTTAACAATAACCTCAGCCAAAGGATTTTCATTGTAATGCAAGACATGTGGGATTTGTTGCACACGATATATATATATATATATATATATATATATATATATATACACAAACACACACACATATATATATATATACTATTAAATGTATTTCCCTTCTTCAATTGTAATCATTGTTATGATTCTATTCACCTACAAACATTAAGAATAATCTCCACCTTTTTACATTGAGCCATTCAGAGCAGTTATGCTATTCGTACAAGGTGCTACTATTTTATGATGGATGGAGCATTCATTTCCTTAGAAATGAAATAATGGTTGTCCAACCAACGGATATGCAAATCAACTATACTTAGTATGGATCACCCACATGCACACGAACACAGACAAACACTCATTTCACAATGAAATATTTTAAATCTTATATCTCAGAAGGCATTTGGCAACCTTCAAAGCTGATGTTTTATTTCTGGCCTTCCACCCTGGGTGGAGGGGATACATCCCACTTTTCAGAATGATGGGTGGAAAAGAAGCTTATATATTCCACTCTACCACTGATTGGTATTTATTTTCATTATTACGCCAAGTTCAGTGAAAGACTATTTACTTTATTCTCTACTGGCCAATACCAGAATGAGAAAAAACAGCGCAGCAAACAAATAAATCACTAGATTTTGCAACAATCCCAAGAGCAAAACCCCAAAACAAACAAACTAGTAGACTCTCAATCGCAGTAAAATTTACATCAGTTGCCATGGTGTTTCAAAATAATTCCACTGAGTGATGCCAGAAGGATGTAATCTAAATGTGATTTTACTGGAGATAAATATCATTACAGGATGGACAGAGTCTGTACAAAAAAGGTATAGGAAACAATTTGTTAAAAGGGTGATGGAGTGTGGGAGAAGTCCACGTCATTATGCCATGGTGTGAGGGAAAACATAACAATAGTTGTAGGTCATAGGTTAGGAAACTCTGGAGTTGTTGTTTTCATAGCACGGATATGTATGGATCATTTACTATACTGTGTAGAAAGGCCAGCATGTTTATGGATCAGTTGGCAGGTTATTTTAACAATAAGACACCAAACAATGCACTCTGGCATAACTTTCTACCAGCTGACATTTCCAGTAACGAGCAATCATTACAATATGTATAACCTGTGAAAGGTTATCTCTCTCTCTCTCTCCAGAGAGAGAGAGAGAGGTGTGTGTGTGTGGAGTGTGTGTGTGTGTGTGTGTGTGTGTGTGTGTGTGTGTGTTCTGGACTCAGATATATATATACTCCAAAATCAGACACATATTTTTTATCGGCAGAGAATCAGAGTAAACTGAATCAGCCACCCAGCCAGCTTTAAAAATTAAAGCATAGTATTTCTTTAGAAATAACTAACTAACAAACAGAATGTAATAGTTTTCCTTAGAAGGATACTTCCAGCCAAGCTGGGCACCTAACATTTAGCAATCAGTGGCATAATATTTATTTTATTAATGGCCGTTCATCAGTGAAACCTCAATCTCTCTATCTCTCCATAACTGACCAAAATGGCATCAGATAAATATAGTGATAAATTGATGCTCTATTCATAGCAGCATTCACTCGATCAGTAATTAATATATTATCCAAGATCAGGTACTACACTCACCAAGAAAATCTCAATTGCTCCGAGAATGTATAAATCTGTACCAAATGTGTTGGCAAGGTAGAAGCATATACCTACAGCTCCTCCACATTCTGGACCAAGATTACGTGATATCATAAAGTATGATCCACCCGCTGTAAAGAGAAAAAGACATTTTAAAAAAAATGGGAAAAACTTAGGTTTTGACACTATCTGTAAAGGGATTGGACGTTTCCTAACAGTTACTTCACAGCTATGTTTTGGCATACTCAATCGGGATGGCAACACTAAAGAGGTTGATCCAAAACCCTCCTAAACCAGCCAACGCTGTAATATGCAAATGCTCTCCTATCATTAATCTCAAATTTCTTCTCTATGCCAAATCCATTACCTATTTTCCTCTACCACCTTCAAACCATTTTCTAAATATAATTCCCAGTCTCCCCATTTACCATTGCAGATCTCAAACTGTTACACCTGACCATCATTAACGCATTCCCCCGTTTTCATTGTCAAGCTATTTCAAACTGTGCACACTAATACTTCCCAAAAACTATGGTTTTCCTAAAGATTTGACCAGATTTTATTACATCCAGCTAGAGCTTTCAATAAAGTATCAGAGCACCAATTCCATTTCAATCGCTCAAATACTTATAGTACAAAACTTGTGCATTATCACATGCATGCCCTACTGACCTTGTACCATCCCATTTGTAGCTATGGCACTCATTGAAATTGCGGTGACAAATGTCTGTAACAAAGAGTAGCATGTTGATTAAAATGTTGATACATGGCAAAATTATATCTGTGATAGTGCAGTTAGTTAGTTAGAGCGTATGACTCGTAGCCGAAAGGTCGCGGGTTCGAGGCTCCATGAGCTGCAATGCATGTGGCGACTGGTTCACTCATCCATAAAAAAATTAGTACCTGACAGGACGCGATGGCTATGTGTTGGAGTAACACTTTGTGCCTACAATGGCAGCATGCGTTGTATGCTCCCTTGGGGGTTGAGATGAGTGCTGGGTGGAAACAGGTCTGAGTCAGAGATAATAATATTGTAAATAATATTGTAAAGCACCTTAGAGCAGCTTCTAGCTGAATAAGGCGCTATAGAAATATCACATATTATTATTATTATCTCAATCTGTACCCAGAATCATGACCGTCCATTAAGCCAACCTAAAAATCTTAACTTTTCCCTGCAGTATTTTTAGGTGATTTTAAACGTTTTAAACACATGAAAGAGCAAAGAAACATCATCAACATCGCGCTGGTATCGTGAACCGTGGGAACAGTGTTTAACTTTTTTGTTTTCAATAATCCTAAATTATTACGACAATGATAAACAATGCTCATCTACGAAACCAAGATGCCTTTTCAACCAAACAAATGAGATGCGATGCCCTCGGGTACAGGATGTCTTGGGTACGAGTTGTCTTATTACTGATGTTGCCTTCAAATTGAAAGTCGTGAAATGCGCTACTGAGTCCAACAACATTTATCCATAATTACAAAAGTCAGATAATTCTACATATAAGTTATATGCCAATAGTTATATGAATTATTATCATCAACTCATTTCACTTGTATTTTCACTCCATGACTCCATGAGTTTAGATCAAAATGACGACTGATGTCTGTTTGCATAGATTGAGTCAAGATGGCTGCTAACACCCTGAAATTTCTTATTCCGATTACCGAATTTCTTGACACTGAAGTAGCATTGGCCATTAAGCCAACCCCAGAAAATGAGGACCATAATATTGTATTGGCTTAATGGCCGGGACCTATGGCATTAAGTGGAAGAAACATTTCCTCGATTGTAGAAAAGAAAAAATTCATAAATATATATATATATATATATATATATATATATATATGAAGAAAAAACCCACAAAATCTGCCATTTATCTAAAAAAAAGCTGTTTAATATTTTAGAAAGAGGCATTTACAATATATTTACAGTATTAGCAAATTGATGCAAGGTGTAGTTTTAAATGCCATAGACTGCATTATAGAATATATGACAGCAACATTACATTTATAAGCCAAATGCTCCTCGACTTATAAGGTCATTACTTCCATTACCCAATATCTTGGACACTCGGAGCAGTTAATCACATAGAAAGGATGCAACTCTTTATTAATGTGTCCAATCTCTACAGAAAACATACCGTGATGCAGCACATCAGTACCATAAAGAAGGCTTCTATGGTACCCATGGAGCCAACAATCCAGGCCAACCTAACGAACATCAACACACCAAAAACGTGTTGTATTGTTGGTAGGTAAACTCCAAGCACTGCACCAAGCTTTACTTTCTGAAAATAAAGAAGATCTCTGTGAGTATTTATCAAGTCGGCTCCACTGTGGTGATTGGTGAATGCGAGCTTGGCATATCAATCCACTATTTGGATTTAGAAACAATACCCAAGAACTCTGCTACTGAAAATAAACAAAACAGAAAAAGGAAATAAAGAATTAGAATATCAAATGAATCAAATCGTCAACAAAGTTCCCAAGTTTAAAATGGTTTATATTACAACTGAAGATTAAGTAGCCATATCACAGCAAACAAATGTAATATTAATAATATTAATGTTACACAGTTTAGACAGGCAGGCAGCTGAACTAAATGTAGAACAAGAGCAAGCAATAATTAAAATGAACAAGTGATATAACATATCATACTCTGCTTAGGTAACTATATTTTTTTATTATACTGCAAGGGTCGTCAACTCGGGACTTAACACGCTTACAGGTGATCATCAATGGTTTGGCCTTCACAGGTCTAAGCACAAATAACAAGGAAAAATACACAAGAAGGTTCTGATGCTTTAATTAAGTTCTCTGAAGGGTCATTCGTTAAAAAGAAGAGTTAAGAACCCAGTTCAGAGAACACAAGATGCATTTCACAACACTGAAAACACTGAACCAAAACTAAAATACCCACTGTGCTTCAAACAATGAAGCAGGGATGTGAGGCGAAAATAAATAAAAACTCATATTTAGTTGGGAACCACCACCAGGTAAAAACTGAATGTTCTGACTTCTGTAATCCTTAGATAGTCCTCACAGATAATTAGCTACAGGTTATAGTCCAGAATCTACAAATCAATAAAAACTAACATCACTGTTTCTTTCTATGTCGAAGTCAATCTCATCTGACAGAATAGCACCGGTGTGAAGGTTCTAGTGCAGTTACTTGAGAGGAAACAATGCACAGCATCATTATCAGAGAGTCATCAAAGGTTATGACAGTAAGTACTGGGATTGTGAATATTAAAATAAGTGAGTACATCAGATCATTGCCATCAACTGCTTTTGTGTACTAGTTGGTTGAGTAAGCACGAATATCAAAAAAATTAATATGCCCACAAAATGGGGAGATTCTAAGAATATGTGTGGAAGGCTGAGTCCATTGTAAAACACTTAGCCGTAATTGTTTTTAATACAATATTTATGTCATACTTTGTATTATGTCAAAGCCAGCACAAAGGCGTTTTACACACGAGAACATATGATAGCCCAACCTGTGACAGGTGTAAACAAACAAACATACCACTACTGACGTTTCTACCCAACTATTCTTAATCCTCACACAGGACTTCTATAAAGCTAGATTTCGACCATAAATACATCCATATATGAGGACACTTGGATATCGTGATCAATGCGAAACATTAGCTAAAGCTAGCATTTATATCTAACATCTACATTCATCCAGTACGTAGATCTAGGCGATTTTCCTCAGCTCATTTTACCACCTAGTTTTTATCCTGTTGATATTTTTCCCCTTAGATGTTGTTACCCTCCAATCTCTTGTCTATCCGCTGTTGCCTGTCCAGCAATAAGTCAAAGAAATACCTAGCTATTCGTATTTTATATGGCTTCATTTCAGGACATGTCAAATATTTACTTTGTCATCTCAATTTAGTAATCTGTGCCTTATTATTATTGCACCTTAAGTCAGCAATAACAAACCTAAGCCCAAAGAATGTTACGAAACTGCGTCTAAATAGTTAACTCAATGTTTCAAAATAACCAAAACCAGAGGTGTAAAAGACCCGTAATATGTATAATAAACCGTCACGTTTAACCGTTTAGGTAATTAGTGGACAAGCTTTTACTTCTGATATTTTCGTCAATAAAAAAGAACCTTAATATCAAAAACAAACACCAATAATTAATATGCCATATTTATATATTGTTTATTATCATTTTACTGATCCAGAATAATATTACTGACCTTGATGTTGTGAAGGCTGACTACAGGATCTCCACACGGACCGACGGTAGAAAAGCTGGTGTGTTAGTAGCTTTAGGGGTCGTATTACGATAGTAACAAATGATTTTTGTCCATCACTGTTATGGGATTGGTGTCTGGATGGGATTCGGGATTTATGAGATAGAGAGCTGAACTGGTTGTTGATAATGGACCACGCAGCAGTATCAACTCTATCATATACAGACTGCTGAGACATTATGTGAATGTACATTTATAGTTATTTAACACTTCATATATATTCACTCTATCAACTACCATTTGACCGTAATGTCTTCTAAATCCACCACACCAATGCCATACCCTCAAACTAGTTAGTTTCTTCACAGACTGGATTTAGTTTATCTCATGATTTGTAACCAATAAATAGGGATTACACATGAGCGTGTGAACATTTATTTCTAGTACGGTCCCAGTTGCTTGAGTAGATCATTCATCGCCCACTGCCCATATGAGAACAACGTAGAATGATGAAATGGAACTATAATTCCGAAAACAGTTAAGCCAGAATGGGTTTTTTAATCCTCCTGCGGTTTTTAATTTCCCACTTTCGTAATTCGGTGAAACAACAGCGTCATTTAACATGGTCAGTCACCAACGACGTAAAGGACGCCTTGAAATTAATAACAGACAAATTTTCATTCCTTTTCAGGAATAAAACTTGTGAACCTTAGTGGAACAGGCTTGATTGCTTCACCAACAAAGCTCACTTACAATTAGCACCAAAAACACACCATATCACCCTAAAAAGTACCGGCTTCGTCTCCAACCTATAGACACCCTGATGCCATTAACATCAGTTAATGACAGACTACAGTCAACTCATTTGGCTATAATGAGAACTGGTTCCTAAGTTGCAGACCTCATCATGTTATGTATGACCTTATGTATTACACAAGAAGCCTGCCGTTAAGGATGCCAGATCACACACACATAATATATATGGACTGGGTTTCATCTTTATGATACAAACAAATTTGACACTTTCTGCTGAGAGCTAAGAATGATTCTCTCTTTATTCATTGGCCCTCTGCTAAGTGTATATATATTTATATATATAAATCAACTACCAGGCATCTAAAGGTTTTAAATATATCTGTAGCTAAATTCAAATCTATTTAGATATTTTTTCATTATAGTTGTATACACATTTCGAAGACTTGAAAAGAATTATAGTTGTATCTGTATTTAAAACCTTGACATGAATCCATTTTACGGCCAAAACATGTATATTGTGTATTACTAGCTGACTAAATATTTGACTGTTACTATAGTCAACATCAAACATTTTAAAACGGCTGTACTGATTCTTCCCCCTCTGTGGTGGTACATGTACCTTGCAGACGGTGAGGGGGATTGTGCGTCTCAAGGACTCTGGAAGCCAAACCGGCGAGGCTTTAAGCCCTGGCGGGTTAAACCAAGCCAGTCAGGTCTCAGAGGAGGGACCAGATGAAACCCAGCACCTGTGATCCTCCAGGTTGGGGGTTGGGCATGGGGCTAACAACTCCACCCCGTTAAAACAAACATGTTAGAGAAACTACTACAACAATTACAACTACCAGAAGGCGCCCCTGGATAGCGGACTTGAGCCAGACACACCTGGCAGTATAATAACGGCCGAAATGGCCACATCTGATCAAAGGACAGGATCCTGTAGAGGAACATTGTTGTTGTTTTGAAGCCTCATGTCCCACTGGCGACGGAGAGGATAAGAAGAAGGCGATACTGGTTCTTATTTATGAATCAGTCACAGCTACAGTGTGTTTAAACCGTGCTTCATCACCTACATCAGATATTAATATTATGATTTATAAAAAGTTTTAATTTTGCGTAACTTTCATTGAACATTAAACAGAAAATCGATTAAGATACGTTTATTATGGACTTTATTAGGTAGAGAGTAAGTGAATGTTGTTTAGTCGACTCACCAATGACGCCTAAGATATATGACCAAATGGGATATGAGATGGTCAAATGATACATCTCAGGCACGGGTTATTTGAAACTGAGGTCTGGCCCGAGTGTGTAGTTAAAAGTGCACTACCATCTGTAGAAGTGTCCCGTTATGAGCTGGGGAAGAGCGTTTAGTAGTCTATTTATTTATATCTAATTTTGTAAACTCCAGGGGCAGAACGTGGCAAATTATGTCATCCACAAATGATCAACAGTTAAATTGATTGTTTTCATAGCAATCTATACTGTCGAGTATTTTCGCGTGAAACGTTTTAGGATTTCAATATGAAAGACATTTTTACATATGATTTTATCATTTTTATGAGACAGATAAGTGTCAAAGATATCTAGGCCACGATGTACCACCCTTATGGTCACTTGAGAATACAAATTAACAACAGAAACGACATAGATCTCAGAACTCAGATCGTGAAAACTTCACAAAACAACACAAACTTTAATCAATAACATATCCCTATGAAAAAAAACATTTGGAATATTCTGTGATACCCCAGTCACCGCGAAGCAGGGTGGGCACTGATCCAGGTCCCCCCTGACGCCCCCCTGAGATAATCCATCTTTAAATCGATGGGACACCTTTTTCATAACAAGTCAGTTGACCAATCAGTAGAAGAGAGATTTATTGTAATGGCTAGCCAATAAAAGTTCTGTTAATGTCCCTGTAATGTCAACATAAATAACGATACGATGTCTGGCAGACTTTTCCATGAAATATGGTGACAGGAAAAACTATCGGGATTAAGTGGGCATTGTAGAACCAGATGAATAAAATTGGCAAGTGTGTAAACATTAAATACATTTGTACAGTGAACAACTGTCACCCTCAACCCCACACACACACACACAGAGAGAGAGAGAGAGAGAGAGAGAGAGAGCGATAGAGATAATGGAATTGTTGTAGATTAAAGCCACTGAAGACAATGAAAGGCAGAATAAAAATCGACAAAGGGAAATTCAGAGAACACAAAAACAAATCTCATAATAATATCACGTCTGTTTGTGTTATTTATAACATTTAGAGCTGAGCCAGCCACAAAAGTCAAACAACTCTGACTGACTGCTAACAGCTGATTAAAATAACTTTACAGGTTAATCAGAAATATTATACATATATAAACACAAGCTTAATAACTTAGTAACCTTGTACAAATATCAACCAGCAGGAATAGCCTTTGCTAACATTACGGCAAGGTGACCTCATTGACCAAATACTGAGCTTGCCAAGTTTTTCCCGATTTCAACACGATTCGCAACATCTCTTGGTTTGACGTGGACATCTATAATGCTAACAACCTGTTTATGTGGAAGTCGTCTAAACGACAGTCTGCCTCATTAAGTGTGGAGAACCTCATCTGGCCAGGCCATCATCAAGATATGAAGCCCAAACAGAACTGATCTGAGAAGCAAATAAATGATCTAAGCTTATTTGATCCAGACTGGACGAATTAACTGGCAGCGAATGCTGGTAATGAGGCCAATAATAGCCTTATTGCCTCAACTATTGATCCTTATCAAAGACAATAACAAGTAACATTTGTGTGGTGTGATCTCAGACATGGATCCGGCCATTGTTAACAGATCGCATCATGAATCACGATGGCCTGGATTCTGATCCAGAGATGGATTTCTAAACGGGATTTACTGTGACTGTGAGTGTTGTAATTTAATTCCAGGTAATGGATTAGCACCTAAGTTTAGTGCAGAGAAAAGGTCAGTCCTAAATTAAGACTTTCAGTGAGCCTCCGCTTTATATTTAGTTAAAAGTAAATAACATAAAATATTAATAATGTTTTAACTATGATCAGACTTATTTCCAATATAAAACATGAGATACTTCTTGAACACTGCGAAGGTAGAATGAGTTGAGTTATTTCATCTCAGCGCTAGTCACACCAATGGGGCATGTGGCCCCGGGGAGCCTGGACTGCTGAAGAAAACATATCCCACAAACACCGATATGAAACAGATTCGAACCAACAACCCAGAGGATTGTGCACATTACACTACTCGCGGCAGCATCAGAATGCCCTACAGGAGGAGCACTGTAGGTTTGAAGATAAATAAGGTCATTGATTGTGAGATTTCCAAATGTATCAAATAGGATCTATTATCATGCTGCATTAGTGGAGTAGGTTATTATAGTCCACTGTGTGCGGTACAACATCAGGCACAACCAAAGAGAAGGTCGGTGCTCTCTCTCTCTGCAGTTCAAAATCTGAGGGAAATAAAAACATGAGCACTACACATACACACGCACAAACAATATATATATATATATATATATATATATATATATAATATAAATAAAATGTTGACCTTCTCCCAACACTAACTACCTAGCGTTGTTCAGGTTTCAATAAGAAACCCCCTTAAATCTTGAACCCACAAACGTATTACACCAGCCAGCCTAACAATCTGTCACACATAAAATAAATCTGTCAGAGGACGGCTAGCTTTTCTAGGCCCGAACACTAACAACGCACACGGCTATCTCGTATACGTTATAATATCAGATTTATGGCAAGCCGGATGGTCATGGCCAGGTATACCAGTTCCAACCACAGCTGGCCGCCGTGGATCAGACCGCAAATTGATTTCGTCTTCACACTTGTCTGCACACACTGATTAGGTTGTGTATCACTTATGGGGAGAAAATCCGGATGGTCGAGACCGGCTCCTATTCAGCGATAGAGAAAGACTGGCTCTTACCGTGTCGATAACGCAGTAACCGGTCATCTATCATTACTGTCTATCACACCGGGGATCAATATACAGGGTCCATCACCATACGCCAACAACCGTTCACTGATAGATAACAAGAAGACGATTTTCGATTATGTCATCAAATTGTGCTACTTATAAGAAAATGATTATAACTCAATACATTGATATAAAAATTGTATATAACTAAAAAAAATTCTTTTTACTCTTTTTGGGTGGTGGTGGATTTAGGTCGGTCCCATTTGATCCATATTAACCCCTGGGGGGATACGTCCTCCCAGCAAAAACATGGACATGCACCCCCTTATGGTTGTTATGATAGTTTAGTGTTTTGTTTCTCTAGTCTCATTTTACACTGTGTATTGTTACCTGGACAGCCAACAGTATTATTTCTCTAGTCCTGTATTTTTTGTATGACATATAATTGCTATTTTTAAAGAGACTTTAATTTTGCTTGTTTGAAATGAAACTAACAGCAAATTTTATTGTGTGAAGACAGTGCTGCTTTGATTATGTGTTCTGTTATATATATATATATATATATATATATATATATATATATATATATATGTTGATATTTGGGTGATGCCATACGTTGTAAATTTTTAAATTCCTGTTTCATTGTACAGATACATGTATTGTGTAAATCTGATTAAAGAGATTTGATTAACCTTAATACATTATCATAGAAATGGTTCCCTTATTTCTTTCAAAATAAAAGTGGTTTCTTGACAAATGGTTGTCATAATATTGTGTTGTCACTTATAATTCAACATACACTCATCTGATTTACTGATTATTATTATTAGTAATAGTAATGATGGCTAAATCCAGTGGTATATTAAACATCTCTGTTAGCCTCTATGAGAGGAACTTCAGGAATTTGGCATAGCATATGATACTTTTTGGTCACTTATTTTCAGATATTTTTTTTTTGACTGACCTTTCTCAATGAAAAATCCATAAGTCAGACTCAAAAATCATTTAAATACACTGTTAGTGCTACACATCAGTTACAGCCTGAACCCAACTTTTGAAATAAGATCACTTTTTGTTTTACAGCCACCTTCAAAAACTGGAAGAAAATGGCCAACAAAGCAAACTCCATGAACCTAACTTTGCTAGGTTTCAAATAATACTGATATATATATATATATATATATATATATATATATACACACACACACACACACACATATATATATATATATAGCTGTCAACATTTGAAAATTGGAAAGAGTAAACATTTTCAGACGAAACGCAACCTAACATCTTCATTTAATCAGATTGTTCCCACATTTAATTTTAATAACAATTAAGTCAGCACAGGTTTGCAGTTTCAGTACATGATTACCCTATATATGTTACACTATAATTATGGATGGATGGATGAATGTTGCTTAACGACACATCGGCACAATTTAGGCCATTCAGTGTCCTAGAACGTTTGCAACCTACACTATACTAAAATCATACAATAATTATACAAATATACAATTCTTAAGTTACCAAAAATTGCATATAATTCCTTCAGCAAAGTATGAATACAGTTAATATGATACATGAAATCCATATTTATATAATAATATTAACATAAATGCAAAAATATGTGCTTTTATTTACTCTAAACAAAGACATCTAGCCAATCAGGAGAGTATTTGAGTCACGTGACCATCATAATGCAAAATGGACGTTTACCAGCCAAGATCAACAGCTCACCAAAATCTCCCCTATCATTCAAGCATGGTTCTTATATTCAGTAAATGTTTATAAATATGACATTTGAAATGGTTACAGCAGTAGATTTTGGCATTATTTCACATCAGGAAACGGATGATAAATATTTGACGTTTATCATGACCCAATTTCTGCTGATAATGCCATACTAGTGGTACAGCATTATTAAAGCAAATATGATGGGAAGGCTGTTAATGCGCACAACACTTACAATATTGCGTAATGGGGTTTTATTCTGCGCCATGTGGCGCCCAGCGATTTTTTATTTTGCCACATACGTTGAAATATTGCGGGAATCACGCCAAAACGCGTCCAAGAAACAACACTGCAAACATACATCTAATGTATTATCAATGACGTATACAGATTCTACTAGGAATGTTGGCAAGAAAAGAACAGCAGCAACGAAAAATAGTCCTATCACTGGTGTTTGGGTTCATTTTCTAAAATCCCACATTATCGCCGATGTAAAAGGTTACTTAAATAAACATATCTAACAGTCACTGGATATAGCTTCATGTTGTCCGTTTCATTTGATCCATCCGTGGCTACACTAAATGGTTGGTTCTGCATCTAACTGGCGATGTAATTTGAATCATCACTGATTATAAAGTCTCCAGAGGAATATTTGTTTTAGTGCGACCACACTGTACAAAAGAGAGGGTAAAACTTCACATGCATAGATAAAACCAGTCACCACCCAAAAATTCTAGGCCCTCCTGGAAACAATACACCGCGTGATACAATGTAAGACAGTAACAGAACTGCACCGTATGGAACGATTACAGGAAACGGCAGGTTTATCATAGTTTTCAGAGTACGGGCATAATGGCGTACTGAAGAACAGAAAATTCATAATGATTCCGCAGAAATGGTAATAGTTGGCAGCTATGTATATATATATATATATATATATATATATAAGAGAGAGAGAGAGAGAGAGAGAGAGAGGGGGTATATATATATATATATATATAGAGAGAGAGAGAGAGAGAGAGAGAGGGAGAGAGAGAGAGAGAGACCCCACAAGGTCACATCTCAACAGTAAAAGTGACACCATAAACATACTCTAGGAAGTGTCATGAGCATAAAATTGGGCAGACAGAAAGCTTTTCAGGGAAGAAGCCTTCCACGTAGGAAGCCATCCATACACCTAACTTCAACCACTGAGAGGCTATCAAAAACGTATCTACCGGTACCTGATGTCTAATGGTGGACAGTCCGTTCACAGTTGCCGTCAAATTTTCAAATAAAATCCCTTACTTCGTGAATTTCTGTCTAATGTCTACAATAGTACATGTGAAATTTAAATTTGCGCCATTCTCCCCAATTAAGAGTGGACTTCACCATTACAACGATGCATTCTAATTTGGAACCCTCATCTCATACATGAAATAAATCAATTAGAGTGTATGGCATTTCTCATGCTAACTTAAAACATCCGACAGCGTCAAACAAGGTAACCCCACAATCCATTACTAACAAGCAAAATGGCTCATCAACAGAAACCACGATAAAGATTTATGATGAAAGAAAGAAAAACACCAACCTGAAATACATTATTTACAAATGTCTTGTTCGGGTATGCCCATAACCAGGACTCAACGAACATCGTAACAGTCTGCCTCAATTTTGTTTTAAATCTTACATTTACATGTAATTCTGGAAATTTTATAAACAATCTTAAAACAATCCACTCATTTCAATCAACCTCTCTGAAACCACAATAACAACATATATATATTTCCTAACATGTACTCATTCGTTTTTACAAACTTCATCCATTCTCAAACTGAAACATACTATTACTAGAGAATGAAGGACGATTGGAAACAAGAGACAGATATATAGATAGCTAGACGTGAATAAAGAAGATTCTGGGATTAGGTCAAAAGATTACATAAATTAGTGTTCCTTCACTAATATACGTCAAGCTTCAGTATATTTTCCCCTCAGTTTATAATATACTTCTGGGGCATGTCGAGTAATGAATTGACACTAGGATTAGAAGAGTTAAACCCGGATTCCCTCCCGAATAAGGATGCTTCTGTTTTCCTCTGGTCTCCTAGTATTAAATGTCAAAAGGTAAAAATCTACCAGGTTCATTCAAATTATTCAACAACAGTGAAAAATATTTGTCCTAGCAGTATTAAGATTATAACAGAAATTTGAAAATGAAAGGATCTAATCTTCACTCTTTGACAGATAATTATAATATGATGTATGATTTGATATTATTCCCACATACAGTCGCTCTTCAATGTAACTAATCTGATGTTCATCATCAGAATGCTTTTGATGCTATGCAAATTATGGACACATGTAGCTATCAGGTGACATAAAGCCTGGTACAGTTCTATTCTATCCCACAGCGCTTTGTTGGACAGAAAAGGTCGTGGACAATAGGTTAAATCTTCAAAGTGTCCACACCAGGATAATGGCTTCCGGTAAAATCACCAACCGAGTGATAGAAATGTGATTGATCTGAGTCACCACCCCCCCCCACCTTAAAAAAAACACCACATGTATCACCCTTATTTAGACAAAATATATAAGCTGGGAGGGTTGACCTTGGTATATCTTTTGACTGATCCGAAATTGCGCAGGCCAAACAAATCCTTTAATCCTTCCTTCCTTCGTCCCTACACACACACACACACACAGAGAGAGAGAGAGAGAGAGAGAGAGAGAGAGACGACCTTAGCAAGCCACCCTATACCACCTGCACAGCTGTATGAAACAGACAGTAATGACATTCACTGTCAGTTGCATTTAATATTTATCAGAGATTACAAAATTTATATACCGGTACTTGTAAATTATACTAAAGTAATTAACTTTTTAACAATACACTGGCTAATATATACAGGGATGGGTACCATCTATGTGTGACATGACATATACCATTTAGGAAGAGAGGGAGAATCTGCCATTGAAACAGGCTTATTTGATTTAAATCATTCAATTATTTTAAATCACTGACTTAAATCATGACCCAAAACAAAGTAAACTGTTCTAGCTCTCAAAAGTGTGCTTTCTTCACTTCTCAATTAACAGGTCTTAACAAACATCATTCCATTTCAATAAACACCTTAATTCACTTGGCCACTTTGTAACTCAGATAACAGATTAATGTAGTGGAATATGTGCACGCAGTGAAGTCATTAAGGTAACTACAGTACACCTAAAATATTATTAATAATTCACAGGAAATCACAGTTCTCAATATGAATCGATGTTCCACTTAACAACAAACCGTGTTGTTTAAACAAAAGTTTTGTTGGGGAGGAGGTGGGGTTTTATTCAGTACAATTAACCTAACTCTATTGATGTTGTAGTGAAAGGATGAAGTTCTGCAAGAAGTTAAACCACATACTTGGACAATCTGATATGATTATTAGTGTGGGGGGGGGTGAAAGCGTGCGCGCGCCATATCAATGCCATATAACATCATATGACTAGCACAACTTGGGGACAACAAAATAACGGAAAGAGTTAACAGGTGAATGATTGGACAACAATGATAATAATCCTATTATTGTAATAGGGAAAAAGAAATACAATATCACGGAGGAACCAACCATTAGTCAGGTTAACCTCATCCTCTGTTAAACGAGCCACAGTCAAATGGTCCCAAGTATTGGTGAGACACTGCTTTTTGCCCCAGCACTAATAATTCACACAGGAGGCATTTGTGGCAGAGATGATGATTGCTGTTTTACGCCCATTTTGTGTACATGGTGGCGTAAATGGGCCGAGCGACCTCCAAAGGTAATGAAGTGAAGTCAAAGATGAAACACCCTTCAGATATACCCACGCCGAGATCCGAACGGTAGTCAGATCTGTGACCCAACACTATTTATGACCGAGAGGTGATTCAATCCAGAGAAATGAGATCATCAGACGGAACAGCTCACAGATATGGGTAACAGTAGGTTTCAAATCCCTCCCTCCCTCCCCACCCTCAACTTAGAGACTGGAATACAGTGCACCACAAACTAAGCCAAGATGAGGGAGAGCAAACAACAGTAGATGTATGTCACGATTAGCCGATGTGGAAAATGTCATCTGAATTATACAAGCAATGTTATCACACCACATCCACAACTTATTTCTAGAAGGAGCAGCCAAACATGGTGGTCTGACTGAATGACAAAAACTAGTTCGGTTGTGCTGTAGGTCACTTAGACACAGCAGCACTGTGCTGAAAATGGCTCCGAATTTCAGAGTGCGACAGAGAGAGAGAGAGAGAGAGACAGAGAGAGAGAGAGAGACGAGCAAATCAAAGGCACCAAGCCTGCGGCCTACATCCAGAACCCGGTTACTGTGGCAAGACAACGGCCACAAAGAACGGGTGCCCCCTGGCAAGACACAGCCAATCAACAGATAAACCGGTAGACAGCGCGGACAAAGTGGCCGAGGCAAACAGTGCCGAAATTAACCTGAACAGGGGATGAGTTATGACCCCCTGCGGTGCGTGATATCTGGCCAACTGTCAGTTTGTTGTAAGAAAAAAACATAAACGCAGACAGGGAAATCACCAGGGGTTTGTTAATTTCGACGAAAACAGCTGATCATCCACATAATCAAGCCTCTAATTCAAAAATACAAGTCAGCGCACAAGCAGCACAGTGTCAAATATAAACATCTTCAGCCATTACTCTGGCTTAAAATGCTGAAAATTACGCCCGATCAATACCGGTGATCAACTCTTTAAACACGTCCAGCCAGAGACAAGGCGGGAACTTATTAGCAGTCAGAGCAGTGACACCTGTGCTCACGGGCACAATAAACAATCGGTTGTTCGCACAAAAAGCTTGACGGACAAAAATCACAATATCCGCACATCTGATGCAGGCTCACTCACATACATAGTATGTGACAAATTAGTTTTCTCCGATTGGCAACAAAGCTCCCCAAGGATGATGATGTCTGAATAAGAAAACGATGGCATAACTTTTAAACCTGCTCTTTACCTGAACTCTAAGTTGGACCACAGATCACTACCACCACCGTGTTCGAATCTCGGTGTGGGTATATTTGAGGGGTGTTTCGTCTTTGACTTCGCTTCATTACCGTTGGAGGTCGCTCGGCCCATTTAGCCTACCATGTGCACAAAAGTGGCCGTAAAACAGCAATCGTCAGCGTTGTCAGAAGTACTGATGATTGCTCCGGATCAAATAAGTAAAGAATAAAGACCATTTATAACAATAGAAATCCATAAGACGATCACTGGACAGTCACTCTAACAGTCGTCTGCTTCAACTATTTCAGATTGAAGTAAAACCTAGACTATGGAGGAATGATGATTTTCTATTTCTTTTTAAATTATTCTTTTCTACCTCAAAGACTTGGCTCTCGAATCAGTTACATCAGTGTGGGTGAATAAAGACATGATAGGAATATTCAACGTGTAGTCTGATGACCATCAGCATCTTTTGTACAGCTGCAAAGTGCAACTACATATCCACGTTAGGTGTAGAAGTCAGCCCACTGGAATTGTTCGTCACATGCACCATGACATCAGCGAATATGCCTAAGGGTGGAGGGGTATTGGGGGCATATCGTCGATGTTAATTATTATGCCTCTTCGTTTACTATCATGTGCACAAAAGTGGCCGTAAAACATCAATCATCGTTTACCGGTGGCTAAAGCCTCCAAACACAACCATTGAGGCACCAAATATATCAGTGTTAATAAAACTCACTGAACAAACAGACCGTTAACTCAGACACCAGGCTGTTAACACATGCATGGCCATTCTTGTTTGCAGACAAATCAAAACTGGTTCAGTTGGTTATTGAACATTCTCACGTGAACAAACAACGCGCACAAACCATGCATAGCAATACAACGACAATGCTAGCCTCCTGAGAGTTGTCGTAAACTTTTCCTACGCAACAATGATATACTAGCGGGGCTGCTACATATCTAACAATTACTTAATCAAGTAACTAATTAGCGCCAATCTGTACTATACCAGTATTTCAAATGAACAGCAACCGCACACCTGTAGAAAACAATTGGAGTGTGACCCCTTATAGGGTCAACATACTTCATTAATAAATAAAATATCATTCTAAATGACCACGCATATAATAACAGCAGCCGCAACAGTAACAACAAAATATTATTATATCTCTTTTGCTTAAACACAAATTATTAACATGTTGCCTGGGTCATATTTGTTAAATGTGGGTCCGGATCTTTTGCCCCACCTGGTCTTTTGTCTCTTGGGGCTTTTGCCCTTTCATTAATTGCTCATCTGGCCTTTTGCCCCTTGGTCTTTGCCACATAACTTTAAAAAGTTTGATTTCTACAATTGAAATTTTGATCGATGTACAATAAATTTATTTTGTTGTGTTATAGTTTTAATTTGCTATAGTTCATAAAATTATAAAGTCAAATAAATAGGTATATGACTAACTAAAAATATTAATGATAATACATAAATTGGTAAAAGTTTTTTAATATAAGATAATTTGAATGCAATATATAGATACAATATAACTAATATTTCATTGTTCATATATCAATTGTAATGAAGGACACACTCACTAGAACTAAGAATCTCCCCATATGTTATTACACTCAGGTCTGTTCCCATTCATCTTTCTGATCAAGGGATTCTCATAATTGCAATTGTTGATGACAGACAAAGACTAAAGAGAATAGTTACCCAAAAAACGAAAACAAAAATAGCCACTGATTAAAGCCATAATATAAAACGTAGATCGATATTTCGATTTTATTTTGTTTAATTTACACTCACAATCACCAAAGTCACACTAATGGGCCAAAAGACCGGGGGGGGGGGGCGGCATAAGACCTATGGGGCTATAGACTGAAGGGGCTCAGGACTCAGGTGGAGCAAAAGACCGGATCCTCTCAAATACAGGAATCATGCTTATTGACTATCTTTAGATGTGAACCTTTGCTTTAGTGTTTCACAAATTGCAGTACCACCGAGTTCACTTTGATCACCCTGAATTACTATTTCTCCTATTGACTGGACATTTCTCAACTTTTGAATTGAGCCGTTACAGTTTCAGTAATGCGTTGTATATATTAGGGGTGTTTGGAGAACTTAACAAAATAGGTCAACAGCTCCACAGAGACACACTACATTTATTACTAGTCTAGGATGCCATAGTACCCAATAAAAGTTTGCCTGTCTGGTATTCCAGTCTTGACTCTTAACTTTTGTTTTCTCTACGCAAGTACTCTTATCATACAATTTATTTGTACCATTTACCTTTTGATTTTATTTATTTTCTAAAGGACTCTTTCTGGGGTATTTTAGTTTACTTTCGCGTTATTATAATGTACCTTATCTCTTTGTGTAAATCTTGTTAGAAATGCTAGAATTATTATGTTTAAAAAATATTACGTCTATATAATTATTATCGTTATTATTAATATCATCATTTAGTAAACAAATAATTTCTTTAATATCAAACCTCTGATCTGACATCAATATCTGCCACAAATTTTAAATTTCTGCAGAAATCTAATTTTATGAAAGTTGTCAAACATCAGTAAGCTTTCTCCCCAGCCCACATAAAAGTATAAAATGTCATATTTAAATACGATAACCACAACAACAAACACACACGCGTACACACACACGCACACACCTAAGCAAGCCACTTGCACAAAATGCCACCAACTACATAACTGTATGCAACAGATATTAATGACAATTGACATCCACTGGCAATCCCATTTAATATTTACCAGAGATTAAAAAACTTGTAGACTTGTAATTATACTAAAATAATTTTTTGTTAACCATACATTGGCTAATATACACAGAGACAGGTACCATGGGTATGTGATATAATACATACTATTTAGGTAAGAGAGAGGGAGAATCTGCCACTGAAACAGGCAACAACAATAGCACTCACTCACACACACACACACTGAGGGGAAAGTCAGTGCGGTTCAGTGTATTAGCTCTAATTCCATTTAAAAGTGGTCCATAACTTCAGACAGATATAATAATCCATGATTGACACCAAGTTCACGGGACTCTGAGTTTCTGTGGTAAACAGCCAGATGGCAAATAATGATTATCAGTAGCTGATACCCTCTAAGCCACAACGTAGTAATCAACTACTGATTAGGAGCTATGTGTTGTCCTGTAGATGGCATTCTAAAGTGGATTAAATGCCATTCTGTCTGCGGCCAGTGATAATCTCCACCACTCCATGTTACACGCAAATGGTATGGATCACGACATTACGGGAACATCTGTATCGTGATGACCTGCTGGATAACGAAATACTATCTGGTAATTGGGGACCCAGGCCATGGAGGAGTGTATCGGCTCTAATGGGATACACTTGGAAGTTCTAAATCATGGCCAAGGAAATATTGGAGATTACAACAGACAAAACATCTCTGCCATCAGTGGCTGATGCAAAAGTAGATGTCAACCGCACAACATTAGCACTCTAGCCACATGCCCAAGATAACAATAAAAAAAGGTATCAAAATTCAATTATATACAAACTGGCTGTGGTCTGCTTGGGAACTGAATCAGCCAAGCCCAGTACTGACTTGACTGACAATACACTGTAGCGAACATTTGTAGCAAAAGATTAGTGTTATGTCTAACATACTGTAGTTTGGTTCAACCAGCATTGACTTCGCCAACTGAGATGGCAATTAAAAAATAATATTAAATATAAAATTAACATAACAGCATTAAGAAGTGTCTTAAGCTATAAATGTCGCATTTAGAGTGGCTTGTTTATACTAACTCACAGTAATACTTACTCCAGTAATTAAAACCGAAAACGCTACCGTTGTGTGTGTGCGTGTGTGTGTGCGTGTGTGTACGTGTGCGTGCGTGCATGCGTGGTGTGGGGGGGGGGGTGTAAAAGAACTACAGTAAATGAAATGGTTCAAATAAGAGTCACCAAATCTGAGTAATACAGTTTTCGTTTTCTGTGCATTTATAACTTTCCACCAACCGACATTTTAGTATCATTTCTAGTGAAATAAAAACAACAGTTTTCTACCCTGACTGTCTCAAGCCTATACTATTCAGCCTTGCCCCTTAGAAGTCAAATAGAATTGGTTTGTAGACACGTTGGTTCAAAGCCTGGCATACTTAATAATGTAAAAACAACACAAATCACAGGCTGCTTTTGATAGCAACATAACATCTGATCATGTTAGAATTGGCTTAATACAAGAACAGAACACTACTAAATTGGTTTGCCATAACACTGAGATGTTGGCGAGATCTGAACAGTTCTGCCCAACACACATTTACTGCCTTACATACACCAACAAATGAAGGGAATCCTAACATTTAATATCATCTGCCAGAATACATCACCCTTTAAGCTGCCACGTTTCTTTAATCCACGCCAAAGACATCTAGGCACTAATAACCATGAACCCTTAATGTGAGAAGCATCATCAAATGATAATAATAGGTAATGATGTGAAATCTGGCTGTACAGTACTGACTTGTCAGATGGCAACAGAAACGTCGCTACCCGAGTTATAAAAACTTACTAACACTGAAAGGGCAATGCTTATAATCTGACCAACCAACAGTGAATACACAGACCCTGATCCACCAGATATTGAGATATTTAGAGATAGCTTGATCTGAGCCTGCATAAACGAGACATCCATATTAGTAAAGCAACCTGAATGGTGCCTTGGTTGTGGCGGGAAGTTAGGAAATATGCAACGTACGTCCAACATGGGCATGAGAAAAGTCTAGTTTCTATCAGGACAACTTAACTCTCGCTTATGAAATGATTTGATGCCAAATTAATTTCTTGTGAAATTCTTCAAAAATTTTATTCTGACTCGAGCTGAGGCTCATTTATTTAATTACTATAAAATTAACAGAAACCAGATTTGTATTTAAAGCTAATTATTGAAAAACCATAAAGATAAGCATGCAATCACTGAATCAGTAAAAATGAATTGTCAACTACAAGACAGTGAGTGAAAACTTCTCACAGTTTAGTACAAAGAAACAAACTGGTATCACTATGGTAAGTAAAACCTAATTTGACCAAAGCCCAGGTGTGTGTGTGTGTGTGTGTGTGTGTGTGTGTGTGTGTGTGTGTGTGTGTCTGTGTGTGTTAGGGTACATATAAAGAGGCAACAGGCACAGAGCATCAACATATCTAAACATCCTTCGAGACCTACCTCCATAAATCTAAATACAAATACAGCTATACATACATTAATCTAAAAATAAAATGTTCCATACAAGATTTTCGGTGCTGGCTCAGATGAAAATACGCTAAAACAATAATTATAATGTATACACACCTCCCTGTCAGATTTTAATAAACAGTAACAAAAAGATCCTTTTTAACCTTTTTATAACTTTTGAAGATGAAAAGATAAAAAGATGAAAATCGTACCTTTGGTTGTTTCTTAGCTTCCTTTGCTTCCTTCTCTGTGGGATAGGTCGTATGATAGGAGAGCACACCTTTGAGGAAGGTCGACACTCTGGGCATCTGCTTCATGTCTTCCTGGAAATGGAAAAACAAAATAGTTGACATCGCATAGCAAGACTACAGCGACCAGAAAGGGACCTTTCCAGGACTTTCCAGAACCTTCCAATGTCAAATTAAAGGACCTCTTCAATTAATTCCTGAACTCTTGACGCACAAAAAATACACCCATATTTCTGAAGGAGTGTAATAACTGAATTCCTGTAAGCTTATGATTAGAAATATAGATCTATATGTCCAAATTCCAAGACTTTCAAGGACCTCTACAAAAATTCCAGGACTTTCCGGCCTGGAATCCAAATTTTCAAATTCCAGAACTTTCCAGGTTTTCAAGGATCTGTGCAAACCCTGCTGTGGTGTAAAGCTTTAATACAATGCAAAATAAATATTTAACATATGATTGATTATTGACATTTTTATGGTAGAGAGCCTCCTCCTCACCACTTCTCGCTGTCTGATCCCACTTTTATTTAATAAATTTTAACTGACAGAATATCAAGACATTTTATGAACCAGTACTTTTTTCTTCTACAGTCGAAATTATATTCTACGGGCATAATATTTATTCAGGTTTTTGTTCTAAGTGGGTTTTTTTTGACAGGCAATATTTTTTCCAGGACATTTCGAGGATATTTCTTAATTTTGTAAAATTCTAGGACATTTCCAGGACCTGGAAAAAAATTATTTGTTATTTACCAGGTTTTCAACTGGACGCGTGGGAACCCTGCTGTAACACACGCGCACACACACACATTTGTTGCATACATATGAATGTGCATATGCATACATGTGAGTATACCATTCCATTTATATGTATCCTAATACACACACACACACACACACACCCTCATTTAGTTCCCTGCGGACTGACTATTTAAAAATGAATTCATCACATACAGATCGTTATACCACCATCACACACACACACACACACACACACACACACACACGTAAATTCAAAGTGGTGAGGTTTATGGCTGCCCGAACTAATGGGAGATATATTAAGCGTCAACAAGAAATATATAATTTACCCGCAACTGCCGATTTTATAATAAAACAAGGTATGTATAAACGGTTTCAAATCAAATATCAGACTTTTGGCATACGTATCAGTGATGTTGGCGAGCAAAACATAAGGCAGGAAAACAAACATTCTCAGCAAAAAGTGGGGAAACACCTAACAATGAAGACAAAACAACAGTAGCAAGAAATATGATCGTTATTGGAGAACCAATCTAGAGGCTGGCAATAAATGTGGATGGATGGTGTTAGTTTGGCGGTCGTACACATCTCGGCACGACCAGTCCTTAGTCTGATCATCCTTAGTGAGGATAACTCATGGCCAACGACCGGCTTATTTATAAATACCAGACTGACACCGGATTACTATAGAGGTCATAAGTCATTCGTACATCCCAGAACAGTTGGTTCCCCACTACTACCATAGTACAGGTCATAAACATGGTTCACTCGTTGATAAGTTGCGGGCAATTGATGTCAAACAGAAAGCTAACGGATTGGAATACTTCCAGGATGTTGTCAAGGTGTTGTATCGTCACATCGCTGCCTACTAAACCATTACTATTCAATAAATGACAATTAATTTTCCCCGAACTGTTATTTGGATCTCACAAACATGCCGCGATTTATGTAATAATACCTGATAGTCATGCGCTGTTACATACCAGTACCTCCAGATGTGCTGTGAAACAATGAATTAATAACACTTGCCAATTGAACTTACAATCAGGCGTGTTTGTGAGCCACAGTTGGAACAAAACTGCCACATCTCTGCCTACTAGTCTCATTCAATAAATTACCATTAGTTTTCACAAAACTGTTATTTGGATCTCATAAACATGCCAGTATTTACGTAATAATACTTGATAGTCACGCGCTGTCAACTACCGGTACTTCCAGATGTTTAGCCATAATATAGGAATCTGAACAATTGGACATTCAGCTTACCGTAGAGTAAATAAATATATGTGACAAATCAGCCATTTAGCCCAAAACTACCAAAAATCAGCCTGTTTTCGAGACAACAGAGGGGCGCCTCGGTGGTCGAACTAGTAGCGCGTTGGACCACTATCACCTGAGTTCGAATATCGGCGTGGACATATCTGAAGGATGATTCATCTTTGACTTCACTCAATTACCTTTGGAGGTCGCTCGACCCGTTTAGCCTACCATGTGCACAAAAGCGGCCGTAAAACATCAATCATCATCATCTTCAAGACAACAGAGCTATATATATATATATATATATATATATATAAAACAGTCAGTGATACATCATTTGGTTTCTTGGTAGCTTCTGAGGAGGGGTCAATCAAACACCAATTTACGTGTAATTAGTTTGCTGTTCACATCATTCACTAAACAAAGCTTCTATTCTAATATTATCCTATCCATTTATTTCAGCATCAAACTAATGAGCAGTATTTTATAGCCTAAGTCTCTAACCTATGGTTTTACCTGGAGTATAAATTACAGCTTACAATGCTGCATTAGCTTAAGCCCGAAAATTGTGCTCTTTAACAAAAACAAAATGATAAATATTTCATTAATATGTCAGCCACGTATTTATAAGCTAAGAAGCAGGTCAGCATCTAATAATGTTAAGGCATACAGACGAAAGAATTACTGGACTGGCATTTCACGGTTGGAGTTTGTACACACTGTATTACACTCAGTGGCCCCACGTGGTATTCGGCTAAAATTAATCATGGATTCACCAAAGGGATGATTTTCTTCCTCCGAATGGTAATAATTCTATTCCACCGGAAAACGAACAACAAAATGCTCTGCTGACATTTTCTCTCTTTTTTTCTCTCTCGCCAGACAGTAATTAGTGATTTACACAGGTGCCAAGCCTGGAGAGAGATCTGTTATAACATCACTTGACTGCTGAGGTTAGAGACACGCTCCTCTCTCTCTCTCACACACACACACACACATATATACACACGCACGCAGGCAGGCAATCGCGCATGCGCGGCAAACAATATAATCTATATACACACACACGAAAGGGAATAGATCGTGACAGACGTATCGCACACACTGGTTACATCAGAAGTGTTGTCCATGTTCAGTGGAAGGCAGTTGTTTTTCATATCATAATTTTTGTACATCTTAAACACACATTCATATGGAGTAGTCAACATATATGCATGTCCGGTTTCCATGATTAGGTAGTTTGTTTATTCTCTGCACTTGTCACACCTGGAACATATATCATTCGGAGGATTATGGGAAATAAAAATAAATACTGAAGCCGGTATAACATGGCAATATTTTAAAAGCCACCTAACTCTTCCCCAGTCAGTCACCCAACCCTCGCTCTCTCCAAAATAGAATCAGTCAATGAGGCGTATCAAGTTTACTGGCCATCTCACAAAAAGTGAAAATTAAGTTTTTGGTTACTTGGCTTGGAACAGTGGCATTACTATATTTATGAGCAAGCAGCAGCATAATTATGTCATTGTTAAAATTCATCAATGAAATCCTGTAATGCTAAATATATAATGAACTCCATAATTGTGCACCTAAATGGGCATTCAAGTTTTACGGTATCTTTACGAACTCGGAGCAACAAAATTCCACCATCCTCAATAATGGTTTTAATTTTCACAATTTTTCTCTGACCATGAGAAGCTTGTTCTAAAATGTTATGTTTGTTTTCTACATTATCAATACCTCATAATTGTGTGCTAAGTAGCAAATGTTCACACAAAAAAGCGTAAAACTCCAGGAAATAGAAATACTGCCAATCAGATGTACAATTAGTCGTACGAGCTTGGTTGGTTAAATTAATCTGGTCATAAGTTAATTTGTGCTATAATTACCTTACGGATAATGATATTATAATGATATTATAATGATATTATAATGGTATTATAATCATCTTTAAGTCATACAGTTGAGTAAGTTGAGTAAGTACAACTTGACTATTGATAATGTATTATTTGTGTGTGGCTTTCACCTGCTTAATTTACCTTTAAATGTACATTTTAGTATCACAATGGTCTCTGCTTTAAACAAGATGTTACATGGCATCTGTTGGATCAATCTGATCTGAATTTACTTGTTGGAATTTTTCGTGCTAGTTTTGTTTATTCAAACTGTATGAAAATTTCCCAAATTTGGAGACTCCTGTAAACTGGGTCTGGTGTGAGAATGAACAAATTCCTAGCCAACAGTCTGTCCAATTAGGTCATAACTAGTAGGGGGCCTGATTAAAGAGCTTTACCACTATAAACACGTGAGATACATGAGATATGGCTGATTTTGGGTCATAATGAGATCTTTAATTGCCTTGAAAGCCTCAGCTTAGCTACCATCAGAAATGATATTATCACATTTGAGACTGCCCTGCCTACAATAAGCTGAACGAGACAAAATGAGCAGATATAATCAACGTTTAAAAACAACAATCATAAAGACGTGTCCACTTTAGCGTAAATGGCAAAAAAGGGGTTGATCTTCATTAGATAATCTCTTAACTTACAACAATGTATCAGATAAAAATATAAATTCAGAAATACAAATTTGTCACTGTCTGAGTCAATGTCAAAAACCAATATTCTTACCACTGTATACCATTCCTGCACACGCTCATATTATACCAGGTATCTGGCTGTTTGGATGAAGTGTACTTTTAACCTGAGTAGATTAAGACCTCTAGACGGTTTTTGATATAAGTTATAGCAATATTACTATATGGTGCCCCTAAATGGCTACTGCTAGCAAGGGAACTTGTATATTAAAAGTCTACATTGTTAGTAGTACTATTACAACTGCTGTCTGTCCGAATGAAATAGTAATCTGTTTTTATACAATTTTACCGTATATGCGCGTGTATAGGTCGCACTTTTGATACCACGAAATCGCCGTCAAAAGCGAGTGCGTCTTATACACGGGTCAGACTAAAAGGGAAGGTAATATTTGGCATAATTTAGGGGGAAATACAATAATATTGTTTTACAACATTAATAATGAATATGTGAACAACAAACAAATTAATTAGGTATGTTTTCGCTGTTGTCTTTCGAAGCCAAACTTAATCGTGATAACTGCCAGTGAGTTGCGTGGTGTCGGCTTGTTGTCAAGTAATAATTTATGGGTAATGTAGTGAGGGTCAGACTGTCACTGGTACCAAGGCCGTCTGGGAACGGCCAGCACATGATTTATTATCTAGGTGTCAAATGATCCGGATCGCAATTAATCGGTTTTATGCGCAAGGATCCAGAAAACACAGGAATCCAGTGAAGTACGACAATCTGATCCTACAAAAGGTGTAGATCAAAATCGGCTGCGATACGAAAACGGCCGCACTAAGACGTGTCATTACTATCGAAATTGTGTGAGAGTGTGTAATTGAACGCAACGACAGATGAAGCCATGCAAAGAATGACCACAGAAGCCACATCAAAGGAAAACGATTACAACAAACAATGTGTTAATTACTTCCAAAGCTGGCACATGGGAACCACTAATAAACTACTTCAAACAGCATTACGGAAACGAAGGCACAGCAGCAGACGATCTGAAGAGGCCGTTGTTACCTATCGTCACACAGTGGGTGAAAACGGCCTGGGATTAAATCGACCCTGACGAAGAAGGCGAGATGTGTGATGACACATGAACAGATAACACAGATGTTCAATGAAGATAGTGATGATGATGATGAATTTTATATACGCGTGCGGCCTATAATCGAGTATATACGGTAGCTGATCTATGTGAGTGAGTGAGTGAGTGAGTGAGTGAGTGAGTGAGTGAGTGAGTGAGTGAGTGAGTGAGTGAGTGAGTGAGTGAGTGAGTGAGTGAGTGAGTGAGTGAGTGAGTGAGTGAGTGAGTGAGTGAGTGAGTGAGTGAGTGAGTGAGTGAGTGAGTGACATCTTTAAGCTTAACCTGAGTACTGCTTTCAACTGAGATAGGCTATGGGGATATGCCTTGATGAAATTATCAGACCAAATATTTTACTGCTGTCCTACAGATTTGATCCACAACCCGAAATATTGTGATGTAGTGTACTACCAACAGTACCATAAGATAACAGGGATATCTGTAAACGCTGCGTGTGTACTGAGTGTTTTGGGTTTATAGAGGATGAAGAAAATGCCAGGTAGTCCATTTAAATAATAGCGGCACCTGTGGTCTAACTGGATCATTACCACCTGAGTTCGAATCTCGGCATTGGCATATCTGAGGGGCGTTTCGTCTTTGTTTTTGCTTCATTACCTTTGGAGGTCGCTCGGCCCATTTAGCCTACCACAAAAGTGGCCATAAACCATCAATCGTCATCAGACAATCACCATAATAACTGTGAGAGAACATCTAACAATGTATGATAATTTCATATACAACTGTAGGCTAGCTATAATACAAATTATTTGACATACTATCTTTTTAGCAAAGATTATCTATTAATACTGAAATCAGTTATCAGTTCATCTCATGTTAAACTACATATCTGGCATCGTATACAACACAAAATGCCCAAACTGACACCCTGACTCACAATCAACACGATATTTAAATGCTGCCTTGACTTACCTCATACAGGTAGAGATTCTTTTTCGTATCTTCATGTTCGGGACACATGTTGAGTGACACATCTTCTGCTCCCACATGGCCGTCTGTCTCCCCTGAAGAAAAAATCATCATTGTATTTAAAACTAAATTATCCAGATAGCTTAATGAATACGACGAGGAGCATCACTATGATCCATCAATAAAAAGCAAAGAAATTACAGAGCCATGTGTTGATTAAAACAACAAAAAAGACCACTACAAACATGCCAATGCATTAACAGGTAAATAAAACATCTTCACATCACTAAATCCGTCTTACTGAAGGCCCTGGTTCATGTAGCTTACTTGAGTGATGTAATATAATTAGTTACCATAACTTATGCAGGTACACAGTTATGGTTTCAAGAACCAAATAATTAATTCTGAACATTTACTTGGCATTGGCAATAACTAATTAGTAGTGACGGTTAGTGTCTTCAGTTTTTATAAATATGGTTGTTTATTGGTATATATATATATATATATATATATATATTGTAAATATGAAGGTTAAAAATAGGGAAGAAACCCAGAAAAAGATTAAATTCATCGTATTCATCTATTTTTCAATATTAATATTAATATGGCAGAGAGTTCATACAGCCATTTTTCCCAGAAATTTAATCTGCATATAATGAGAATCTGTTTATAAGCTTCTTAGAACAAGGTGCAGGTTCTACACCATTCAGATTATATTGGAACTTTATACCATAGGTACATTTCATCTCTCCAAAGCCAACTGACTATTCTTTTACCACATTCAGATGGAAATTGGGGACCATAGGGCAATGCCTTAGTTTTCTTCATCCCTGACATCATTGTAAACTTAGCCTACACACAGACGCACACACACACACACACATAACACATACAACACACAATTATATTTTTTACTCAAAGAAAGGGCATTCTCCATTTACATTTTATCAGTGCTGCATCAAGTTGTTGTATATTGCCAGACATGGGGTCGATTCCATTTTCTCAAGCTCAATTTAAAGTTAAATGCCTATCTAATCAAAGCCATACTTCAGTCAGTTGAGACTTTTAATCACTCATCACCTATGCAACCTCAAACTGGCAAATCTTTGAGGGGTACACAATGGAATTATTTGTGTGGAACTGTGATTGTCTAAAATTTCCAGTGTGTGACTGGGTTTTTGCCCAGAAAATCTAAAATACAGAGCAATATATTTTGTAAAGCAATCCTCAAACTGACAGTCTGGAAAATGTGGAGACATTATTTGCCTTCATGTATAAAATGAGAAACGTAGCTAAATTTATAGGACATTCCAATAATGAAATGCTGCTATTTTATGGAAAAGTAAAAAATTAAACACCCTTCAGGCATATCCAGGTTAAACATGCCTCCAGTAAACAAAATAAACACTCCCTGTTCAAAAAAGGCTAGAGAAGTGTTTATATCGTGTTGATGGAGTTAACCGTTTACAAAGCATCATATCATTCAAAAGGCAGAAACATACAACCTGCTTAGCATGATCCTTGAGTTATTATTACACACAATGTTAAACACATTTAGACTGGAGTGTAGTATGAAAACATAATTAAATTGCCTGAATGACTCTAGCAGCAGCAGCAACAAACAGGAACATATTACCCAATACCTCAAAATAAGTCGAAAGTGCCAGACGAGAAAAAACTGAAATTATTATTAATCCATCAAATTTTAAAAAGAAAGGTATGAAAACAAGTAGAATTGTTATTTTCACATTACATCTTCATTTATGACTTAGAATCCATGTGAGACCAACAAGGATCAAACAAGATCATAGCCAAAGATCAACATTTTAAATGTCTAACTCGAAGATCGTCAAACTCTATAGTATGATACGTTACCTGTATGCTCCATTTAATTTGTGGCTCGCATTGTTGAACCAACTAAAGGTTTGACTAGAATATAATATTATATATATATATATATATATATATATATATATATGGTGATTGTGCATTTAGTGTTGAAGCCCCCACTTTGTGGAATAGATTGCCGGCAGCTATTAGAAATGCGGCGTCTCTTGAAAATTTATGATCTGTTCTAAAAACACACCTGTTCAAGGTTACTTTCACAAATCAATAATAGGTATCTTTTAATCTCTTAAGTCTTATAGGGTTTTTACAGACAAAATATTTGGGGTATTATTATATTACATATTATTCGTACAGCGCCTTTGAATGGCTCTTGCTAGGAAGGGTGTTTTATTAAGTATACATAATTATTATATATATATATATATATATATATATATATATTACTTGATGTAGTACTCAGTAATAATAATAATAACATTAATAATAATAATAGATTAGTAATTCAATACAAAATACCAGGTAAGTGACAGCCAAATAAGTATTTTTTTAAACACAAGTGCAACTATCCAGCCTCAGGGTTGTTTTTAGTTTGAACATTACCATACTTAAAACTGATCTGTTGATGTGCAAATGAAAATTAGATTTGTATTTGGTTTCGTAAGCATCCAAGACAGAAAGCAAAATACAGCCGTCTCCCTAGCTGACAAACGATCAACTCGGTAGTGGAATTTGTAACTGACAAATCAGTTATGCATGAGTAACTCGGGAGAAGATTCAGTTTCTCTGAAATTGTGATAACGACTCGTCATCATCGGCTGACTGGAATCACCAGTGACAACCATCAAACAAACACAGTTCCGCGTAAACGAGGAAAACGGTTGAGAAATGTAATGATACAGGATATAAAAACAAAAGAAAGATTAAGACCAGCCATATTTATGTCCATCACGGACGTAATCCGAAATAACCACTTCTACCGAAGGTTCAGTAAGTGACCGACCTTTATAATATATCAATGTTGGTAAAGATCGGAAACAATCAACGCTTCAACTGAAGTCTACCCGGCACATGGCGACCGCTACAAACACCAATCAGTTAGCACCGTTCAATTCAGCAACAATCTATCGTCGATATGGTAAATCCGGGTATGAAAACACTAACTGCGTCATAGGATGTGCTTAAGTGAGTTCATAGTTGATTGCCTGATGTAATGATATGATGAAAATAAAAACTGATTTACTGCCATCATCCAACACATAAGATGAGGATACATTAAGAATCGCACGCGACAAAACCATCAAAGATAGAATCGGCCCTTGAATAAACACAGGTAGGAGAAACAAGAAACAAGTGAGGTAAATCGGCAGAAAATATACAGCTTTTGGGCTACCTAGCCTCTTATCCATATAATGTTTTAATGATATAATAATCACCATCATTTAATCATAACAGTAGGTTAGAAAAATATTTGTTAAATTCCTAATTCTGCACATGACCACGTATGGTTTATCATAAACACAACCAATACTATTAATAGGACCAACTTGTCCAGCTCAGACAGCATACAACAGACCCATTGTGAAATCTTTATATACAATCCATTCATATACTGCAATCTGCAACTGGAAGATACATTGATCAGTGTTAAATACATTATATGGCAGTCCTTGCCACATGACAACATTTCTGAGTGACCAACATCAAACACATTCCTAGTGACATGCCACTCAATAATATGCCAGTCTCGGATATCACGTGAAATCACGTGTCACTTTGGTTCAGTTGCTGGTCTGAGTGTATATGGCAACAGTAAAACCAAGATGACAGTTCTATTGAAGGCAACATGCACTATTCTACGACATTATGTGAAAGTTACAGCCATCACAGAGTGTGCCAGTGTATCAAGCCATCTGTCATATTTCCAGGCCAGAATGATATTAGAGGTGCAACATCATAATATCACAAAGCTACTGTTAACTTACATTAAAAAATTACATGAGACAACAGTGCATGGCTAACTTTAATATCAGATGTCAGCCCGTGATACCAAATCCCAGCTTGTAGTACAACAACGTTTACGGCCATGACATGGGTTCACCCAGTACTGGTATACTTCATACCGTTAGTTCAGATATCAATTATGACCAAACAATAACACTGCCTCTATAGCCACTAAAGAGTTGCTGGTATGAGAATTGTTGTAATATATATATATATATATTGCTTTTGACAAAACTGATAGGCTAAATGGGCCAATCATTACCTACAAAGTTAATGCGGCTTAAGGTGAAAGCTGAAGCCTTGGTAATGCACCCTGCTGATGACATGGGAATCCTGTTCATTATGTAACAATACTATTATTATCGCTTAGCTAGAAGCGTGGCATTTTCATTCGGATAACTAATCAGTGTGTCACTTTATCCAAGTTCTGTTGAACAACTCGCTGGGATATAACTTCTTTGACTAGACAGAAAATCACCAAATGAAAAGCATCACATCCAATAAAGTAATATTATATAAAGACATCCCAAGTAAAAGTCGCCACCATCAAATGATGTATCAGCAGAACAAAGAAATGAATATGGCAAAAATCCAATAGGATCATTTTGTCTAATATAAAAGACAGGTAAGATCTAACTGTGGATTAGACTGGAGAAACTTTCTCCTTCTCTAAGACAAACATCTCTATCTGGTGTTACACGTCAGTTGTCATTCTGGCTAAAAATATCAAAACAATACTGAATCTATATTAGCACACACACAGTTAAATATCGGAACTGATTGTGTACAACTACAAGCTTAAGTATTCTTAGAACTATTACATATACTTAACTGAAATCATGTCTAGATTGAAGACTATACATTTTTATAAGTCATTAAAATTTAAAAGCCTAACTTAATAAATTACCTTAATTAGTTGTGTTTTAACAGTTATCATTTGTCTTATGGTACATCATTTCCGAGCTACGATTCTGAGTTTTTCTTCCAGTATTCTAGGTATACAGTTGCACGTATTTACATAGACAGTAACCATAAGTGGAATGCTTAATAAAATTACTGTCCATCCATCCATCTATCTATTTATCTATGGCGAGTTTAGAGTACTTTATAAAAATATGCCATTAATCCCACTATATGTTTACTTCCCCACAATTCCAGCTGAAAGGCAAATCCTTCGCCAGTTCTTTTTCTTAAAATGTAAATTATCAGGACATAACCAGGTTGTCTGAGATTTAACTACATGTTGAACACATGCTGTCCTTGGCACTAGCACATAGCTCCATCGGAGGGGGGGGGTTTGAGCCTGTACGGAACAAGGCAACCACCCAATCTTCGGTCAGACCAAATCTAACTGATGCCCATCAAGTGATGCCTGTTTGATCAGGATATGGGGTATAGGGCTGGCAAATCGATGTGGCTCGAATACTGGACACCATATGATTATCATACACCACCGGTGCCACGCCATTAAGTATCCAATTCTCACTGATATCTCACTGATCGCCGAAGGCCTAATGTGGAAATGGACATCGTTACTTGGCCCATGCAATTCTTAAGGTCAACAGAACCAATCAGATACTCTAAGGATATCGGCCTCAAGACACACTTAAGTCGTTGACAGATACACCAAACACAGAATGAGGAGCAATCTAGAACTTTCCTCCGATGATCGCCAAAACAAACTGGAGGAAGTAATTAAAATTCTGGCTGGTCAACGTGAAAAGTCTAGTATCAGTCAACCTTCAGCCAACATTTGACCTTCACTTAGTTCTTCCTACTCACTGATAGAACCAGAGCCAGAACCAATCCTGTCTGTTATCCGGAAAAAAAATGTCAAAACGTATGAGCTAAAGAGTATTTAATATAGAAGATCTCCTGGAAGATCGTTTGGATCCGTAGAAAGAGCCTTCAGAAAGGCGAGCTACTTTTAGAGCTCTTGTTGTGGGTCATTGTTCTAGTGGATTGGCGTGGTTTATTACTCTCGTTCAACTCTCTCTCTCTCTCTCTCTCTCTCTCTGTTTGATGAAGATGATTGATGTTTTATGGCCACCTTTGTGCATATGGTACACTAAATGGGCCGAGCGACCCCCAAAGGTAACGAAGCGAAGTCAAAGATGAAACATCCTTCAGATATATCCACGCCGAGATTCGAACTCAGGTGGTCGTGATCTGTGAATCAGTTAGACCACGGATGAACCCTCAATGAGTGCGTGTGTGTGTGTGTACCATAGAGAAGTACATGTAACAAGATTGAACCAGGATAGTGACATTTCCTAAAAGAGAAGTTGTTAAGAAAATGACATTATAGGCCAAACTAATATTATCTCCTAATTGATGACTGAGCTATAATTTAATCCAACAAATGGTGTCTATATGTCGGCGCAACTCCAGAAAGTTCAGTGGCTGGCCTGGCAATAAGATATAAAAAAAATACAGAACATCTTAAAAACAGTTAACAACCTTGTATTTCCTGGCCTAAAACACTACCACTCACCTGCACCTTTTCCTAGCCGCAGAGAGCTCAACAACAGGGTACCGCGCGATCTTTTAATAGACATCTTACGGCTGATTTTATCTGCTGGAAATCTTCGAACAAAGCTTCCAGTCGAATTTCACTTGACGTCTATCCAGACGACATAAAACGCCCACTAATCTAAAGGAATCGGCCATTGTTAAAGGACAATCACTGCCACGCTATCCCCAGAGATAAATATCCGCTCCTTTTCAGCGTCGGACGTCTTTTCCGTTCCAATGTCATTGAGGTAACTTATGTTCCTTGAAGGACACGTAGAACCTGCGCCGCAGACTGACTCCCGTCGCCTCCAGCGTCAATCATTAATAACTCCCGACACCAAATCTGGATGGAGCGCTTGTTGCTGTCACGTTACTACAAACTACTCTCCTAATATTCCAATATACCTGCGTTAAATTAATATTAGAATCGGCACCCGATTACTGCTGACAGGTGATAATCGGGAAGAGTTGGCGGAGTAACAGGAGCCACCGATGTACTCAGTGGCGGAGAAACGTTTCGGGATGCGAAGAAAGCCTACAGCTGTAACCCGGCATCCAACCCTCAAGTGGCGACCATTTAACAAGACCGATTAAAGCCATAGACCAGACGCTGGACAACTGACCAGGAAGACGGGCCAACTGAGCTCTGTCAACGGCCACCTAGCGGCGACTAGCATGCTCAATATGGCTCCAGATGTTTATATTCTCGGTACACCCTATATGATCCGCAGTTATGTAGCCGTAGCCAGATTTACCGCGGCGTGCTCTAATCGCGTTATTCCACATCCAGCCTGAGCCCGTCCGCCCCGCCGCATATCTTCTTGGCAACGTCGGTCGAGAGAAAGGGGAAAAAAAGAGAACACCGTGGCCCCTTTCTCCGCCAGAAGAGAACCCAATGATCTAGCGCGGAGGCAGCAAGCAGCGAGTTCCGACAGGAATCTGCACTGTAAGAGCAATAGCCGAAATGAACTCCACTGACGGAATATCCACTGGATGGCTTAGCCCCTACAGAGAGAGGGCACAATACATTGTCAGTGGGCATCTGAGGGCGACGTGAGGCCATCCAATTGTCAGGACTGATATCACTCCAGCTATCAACTTCATTGAACAACCCAACCAAACTTTGGACTATACAGAATTCTGGAATAACTGTTTTGGGTGATCACTGCTAAAAATATATATAAATGCAGATTTAGTCGATCATCCTTACTGGATGTCATTCGGGTGATATCATCCCGAATACGACGTACCCATAATCTAATAACAATTTTCTATGATTGATATTAAATAACATTCAGCAGCTGAATTTCTAGAACAGATTAACCGTTTCGAAAGATGGCACACTTCTATAGCCGCCGGCTAGTACCTGTTCTACAAAGTGGGAGATGGGCTACTTTCTCTCTCTCTCTCTCTCTCTTATATATATATATATATATATAGGGCGCCTCCGTGGTCTAGCGGTAGCGTGTTGGATCACAGATCACTACCACCCGGGTTCGAATCTCGGCGAAGGCATATCTCAAGGTTGTTTCATCTTTGACTTCGCTTCATTACCTTTGGAGATCGATCGGCCCATTTAGCCTAGCTTGTGCACAAAAGTGGCCGTAAAACATCAATCATCATCTCATATATATATATATATATATATATATATTAGACCATAATCATATCTCAGGTTGTGTTATTATTATTGTTGTTGTTATTATTAACTACAATTGGCAACAAAGCTTTTATCAACCTCTCCAACAAGATATCTTCAACTATCAGTCATTCGGTGACAATCAACAAAACATTTGTGGATACTTAAATATATAACGCCTAAAACATGGATCTAACCTTTTACCATAGCATTTTTCCACTTTTCCAGATAACATTATTAAATGAGTAAAGTGTGTACACATAGCAGATGTTACCTCTCACTACCAGATATCGTGTCAGCTAACAACAATAAATACAAGTGTCAACTCGCAATACTAAGATGTCAGCTCGCAGTAACATATACCATATTAATCGAAACTACCGAGATACCGATAACAGCTCATGGTACAAGATCAAGTGACAATACACAACATCGGATACACTGATAGCAGCTCACAGATCCAGATACAGATGTTCAGATCAAGTGCTTATCCATTCACCGCAACAAACACCTCGGGGGGGGGGGGCATTAACGGAACAAAATTAAAGATCCTATAAGGGCAATCGATACACACAGTATTAAATATCATCTGAAACGATTTCAACGACGCAAGCGTTGAGCGCATAATCCCGAGATCGACTGCGGTGTGTGTGTGTCAGGGATGGCGTGTACAAATTGAGCCTAAGCATATATTAGTTCGTAAATTCACGATTTTCTTGGGATTGACAAGACCAGATATTATAGCACTTTCGCGGAACATCTATTATGTTAAACATTAGATTTTCCTATCTATTTAAAAAATATTAGATAGGATTATTGATTGGGAAAAGTTGGGCTTCATCACTCCAGATGGCTGAAGCTTAGGCAATCACCTGTACCACTACAAGTGGAATGTTCTGACAACTTGACTCTAAATATCAAATATTATGAACGATAAAAATCAAACATTTAAGATAGCTTATAATGACCGTAGATATTTAAGTCTATTGTTCTCACAAAATAACAGAATTATCATTGTTTACAAGGATTTGTCACCAATTCAGGAACTATTTAACAGACAGATATTTATATTTGGCAACATACATAATATTTTTTATACATAAATGCAATTAGCAACCGGTACCATATGACTATATAATGTTGCCCAGCTGTCTACATGATGTGGCACCTCAGTAAATCCGAGATGTGATGCAGTCTAGGTTGTTGGTGGCTATAAACATATAAAATAGTTTACTTTAAGGCTATTGTCCGAGTAAGCCATCCGGTTCCGGTTCCCGGCTATCGAAGGCTTAGCAATGAGAATATTCAATACGAATATTCGCTTGTTAACAGCTGTTGCTGTATGATATTGTAATCTATTAGAATGCGCCGTGTGGCACATTATACCTCTGACTTCAGCACTTTTTTTGTTCGAGTTACCTCACCCATAGTTCATATCAGTCTAGCCTCTACCCATTGACCAATTTAGCCTGGATGTCCCTAAGAGAAGCCAAAGCTCCTGGTGGCATAAGCTAAGCTCTCTGGGTCACTGAGACATACGAAGACACCGACACCGCGCCAAGAAATGGACTAGGAAGGAGGAAAACAGGTTGTGATCTCGGCGATTGGGCAACTGGTAAAAATTGAGTTTTTATCAAGGGGTTGAACACGACAACTTCCACTGACTTGGCGCACAAAACCCATACTTGTAGCTAGCTCGGTGGAAAGCAACCCACAGACGAGGTTCCGCTAGATGTTGCAGGTATAAAGCATTCATTCACAAATGATTGCTAATTATTCACAGACTATTCAGCCAAAACCAGATAACGTAAATTGTCCCGCAAATAATTCATGGCTAATCATCTATTACTAGTAGTAGTATTAGGTATTTTACTGACAGTATACTTAATCAGCAACACTAAATGGTCAATTCCGGTAACAATGTTTAAAATGTCCTCTATCAATTCTTTTAAGAAATGAATTTTACTATGCGGTCAAAATAAACATAACAGACACAGTCAATTAACTAATTCCATATCAAACACGTAGTACCGTTATTTTCCATAAAGATGATGTGCCATATGATGCACAGTTGAAATACCCCCCCCCCCACCCCCGCAAAAATAATTCCATCACAGAAATAACAGCTTGAGTACTAATGATACTAGCTGCTATACTACGCAGGTTCGCCAAACGCGGACAGAATATTCTATAGATGTCTTTTTTGTCCATATAACTATTAAAAATAGCTGAATTCAATTCCGAAGACATGCCACTAAGATGAACACAATAAATAAGCGCAGCCATGACATGCTAATCCACTTCCCAAATGTAAATCCTGACTTCACTGGCCTCTAAACTAAATCCACATGCCATCATGATTGAACCACATAATATAGTTATATCTTAATAACCTTCTTCGTCCACTTTGTGATGATCACCCAGTGTAGATGAACATTAATGGTCTACGGCCATCAATCATTAAACCACATCAGACCAAATGCTATCATTACTGTGTAACATGACAGTTACCGTACTTGTAGAAGAACAGCAGCCGAATATTCAGAAAAATCAGTATCCCCAAATGCATTTTTTAAAGATCTGTTTATGGTGAAAATCAACAGATTGATAAAGTTATAAAAATATATATCCAAAGCAACAACTTAGTGTTAGCCAAACAAACACATATTAAATTGAATTGCAGACAAATTAATTGTTTAAATCTACAGCCAACTAAATTTTCCAAATAATCTGTCGTCACAATAAACGCAAAATCAAATTTTTCACACTCAGCACTGTCACAGATGAGTTTATTGTGACGTGAGCCGTACTTTTAGACCCGTAGTCTACAGTCTAAACAAACGTACGCGAGCCATTATGCGCATGCGTATGTTTTTATTTCCGGTTACAGGAGTTGTAGTTTTAATGGCATTAGTCTAACTGCCGTATCTTAATACTCGGTTTTTTCGGGCGTGCGTGTTGATATACATAAGTTCGACAACGACGAAACGTACTGCTGTAGCTTAGACTTTAAACTTAAATGTATTGGAATTTTGTAGACGTTTAATTGATTAAAGTTGTATAGCAGTGAAATGTCGGAATAGTTTTATTAACTAAATCAACAAACGTAAATGATAAGACACTAACTCCGCCATTAACGTTTCAGAAACAGATGCGCACGCATCCTCACGTACGTTTAGCATCTCTGGGGTAAATACAATGCCAGATATTGGTTCGCGATTTTACGCATAAAGGTTAAGATTCCATATACGCGGTATGCGTAATGCGGTATGCGATTTGTGTGATTCAATATGAACCTACGTTCCCATGCGTTTTCAGTCTCTCATGCCAATAGCATGGCAAAACAACAGAAATATAGATAGCAAAGAAAAAACCCAACAGGTGTGTGTGTGGGGGGGGGGTTACTTCCCTAAAACAGGTTTACACATTACAATTCCAAAAAATACTTATAAATTATTATTAAAACAATATCCTGTTGTTACAGCCTTAGAATGCTTATTCAGGAATATGCCCAAGATTTTTGAGCCAAGAACATGGCTAATCAGTCCAAATTGCAACTTTCTCAGTTGGAAATGGAGCAACATAACTTGTTACGGATTGCTACAGCATATAAATTTATGCAATTAAAAAAACTAATAAGCCCAAAAAAATGGTGGGTGCATGACATAAACAAGAATCGACTTCAACAAGGAGCATACCAATACCATAATTTGTCCAAGGAACTACAATTTGATTGGGAGAAATTTGAACAATACTTCATGTTGAACAGAGAATATAAAATATCGCCAAATTGTTCGGGAAACACTTGCCCCTCATGTCATATTCTAGATTCCCACTCCCCCGTCGTACGAATCTGTGGGGGGCGCCTCCGTGGTCTAGCGGTAGCGTGTTGGACCACAGATCACTACCACCCGTGTTCGAATCTCGGCGTAGGCACATCTGAAGGTTGTTTCGTCTTTGACTCCGCCTCATTACCTTTGGAGGTCGCTCGGCCCATTTAGCCTACCATGTGCACAAAAGTGGCCGTAAAACATCAATCACCATCATCATCATCCCGTCGTACGAATTGCTACATCGAGCGATTCAGTTTGCCGTATCCACATCCATACGCAGCCGCATGATGAATCGTATGCCGTGCCCGTACATATGGAAGCGCTCTCGTCTGTTTACATGCTGTTCCATTTTTGCCGTATCAGCATGCCGCATAACGCGTATATGGAATCTTAGCTGAACTTGTATAGCGATTCGCGACACGATAGTGAACAAAATGTTCGTTGCATATAGTAAATCATAACAGCAGCATAGGTGACGTAACTCAATCAAAATTGCACTTAACATAACGTTTGGTGTTGTGTCATATCGTTCATATTCTGGTTAATTCAGATAGCTGAAAACATACATAGCTGCATCGATGATAACTCATACTGACTTACTTCACGAAATGCTGCTATATATGGGTTATCAAGGATATTTTAAACAATAACTTCATTATTAGAAGAGAAAACAAATGGTCTTATATGATGATACATTGATGGTGATTAAGAAAAATTTTGATTATCGTGGTTGTAACAGTCTATATAAAATGTATTTTAGTGTGGAAGGAAACATGACTAGAAGTTGAGTCTGGTATCACATTTTAGAGAAAACACCTACCATCTATCCCACTAACTGGTATGAACCCTTTTTTTCTTCAGATTTCTATAGTTAAATTCGGATAACAGGTTATATGTGTACGCTTACCATTCATTTTATTATTACTCTAGGGTACTCTGAGATTGAAATTTTACAGTTTGAACATTGCTATTTATTTATATTCATGTGTGTGTATCTAATTGTTACAATATATTCATGTGTGTATATCTAATTGCTACAATATATTCATGTGTGTATATCTAATGGTTACAATATATTCATGTGTGTATATCTAATTGTTAAAATATACATGCATATATCATATCAAAAGTATAATGTGATTAATTAGAAAATTTGCTGGCAATTTAAATCCAAAATATTTTGTAGAGATTGCAATTACCATTTGAACATAACAACGCCTTTAGCAGTTTTCTGTTTTTCACAGATTTGTCTGTTTGACGTTATGCGAGCCATTGACCGACGGGGAGCTAATTACATCATTACTTTAATTGCCTTAAATGTCAATTTGCTCATCAAGAATCAATTATCTTTACTTAACATAGTTAAGACACCGTGAGCGCCAAATTTCATCCATACTGTCGGAGACATAATCATTGGAGAAGAGCCATTATTGGTCAATATGTTGGTTGGTGTGCGGCCAATGACAATCAGCGCCGGTATTATCGCAACTGGCGGTTACTTGACAGGTAATATTGTAGACCTAGGACCGCGAAACACTGACGGTTGGCGGCATCGGGCAGGTGGCGGTTCTAGACAGGTCAGTTTGAATGGGATTTGCATCGGGACTTTGGAAAAGTGGCGTTTAGAGTAGGTGGCGCTTCCAGACAGGTGGCGTTAGGAGCAGGTTAGACTATATATATATATATATATATATATATATATATATATATAAAATTATATATATATATATATATATATATTATACCTAAACATTAACCAGTGCATTTTTAAGACAGTTCCATGTTACCATTGAATATAATGATTCTAGCTTACACACTGGACGACAGCCAGTTTTGAAAACATTCCCCAAGAAGAAATCAATATAAATCCTGTATTTACTATCAGTTAGTAACATGCTTGTCAGTGGCAAGCTACCAAGAAATTACCAAACATTATCACACATGATCAGGTCCTGAGTGAGACTATCTACAAACGAGGACACTGTCTGACACGCAAGAAGGGTCCATGACAATGTCGGTGATATTGTGGTAATCACACATGTCAATCAAATGGAAGATTAGTATTAAAGAACACGCTAAGATACAATATACAGAGGACAAAGCTACGCAGCTGCAGTAGGGCACTCACAGTAGACAAATGGTATGGCAGTGAATTGAAGATGACAGAAATATTTAATATTATCACAAAGAATATTTTATATACAATATTAATTAAAATTAATCAGGTTATTTGGAGTAGCTCTGAACCTGAATATTTAGTTTTGTGCAGAATATTTGGCATATATATATATATATATATATATATATATATATAAGTTTGATTATGCTCGTTAATTCACAGTTCTTTTATTTATTTGATCATATTGTATCAGTTGCTACCTTCATCTGAAAAACGTGCACTATTTTTGGCGGTTGAATATCACTAATCCAATATGGCTGTTACTTATTGCGCAATTTTATATAAACTTTTTTATTTTTCACACAAATGCTGGGGTAATATTTATGTTTAAGTCAACAAATGATTAAACAATTACTGGGAACATTTATTAAATGAACAGTTGTGTATAATCTTCAAGGATGGTGCAAACCAAGGTGAATACATAAACTCCTATTATCGCCCACCACGACCGTGCTCTGTCTCGCTTCGGGGGCCACCCATAACGCGGTCGATAGGTTGTGGACCGCAACCTATAACAGGGTCCTACTGTATATACACATACATACATACATACATATGTATATAAAATATTAATAGACGAGACTAGTTTTGACCGGTATGACACAGTTAGCTATCTGATCATGGTCAACAATTTAACTGTAGCAAAAAAAACACAGGTTGAACAATGTTCTACACAGAAGGAAATATTTTTAGTAATCATTCATTCTAGTTACTCATTCAGCTTTAGTCATTCAACCATTCACTTGACTAAGTCTCAGATTTAGAGTGAACAAGGGCAGGCAATCTAAATCTGCGGGTCGTTATATCTCATTTATCAGTGCCAAGACCCCAGGGGGTCACCCTGGTTCATGATCACAACTAGAATGTCCTAACCTGTAGGTTATTATATTCATTTATTCGTGGGGACCTGAAGCTTGTTGTACAGTCCTACAATCTGCAGTCTGTTATATAAATGACCAATTACAACTACTGAAAAAAATACTTTATCATTCCCTTCAAGCCTTCACATATACCAGTCCAATTGACTGTAAATCCCAAGCAAACACCAAATTGAGAGGATTGGGTTTCAAAGCCAAATACCTACCAATCCATCCTATAGAATATTATTATTACTCAGTATTACAATACAGGCCGCACTTTTGATACCACGAAATCGCTGTCAAAAGCGAGTGCGTCTTATACGTGGGTCAGACTAAAAGGGCAAAAATTTTGGCATAAAGGGGGAAATACAGTAATATTATTTTACAACATTAATAATGAATATGTGAACAACAAACAAATTAAAGTTAGGTGTGTTTTCGCTGTTGTCTTTCGAAGCCAAGCTTAAGCTGAGATTCCATATACGCGGGATGCGGCATGCGGATACGGCAAAAATGGAACAGCATGTAAACAGACGTGCTCGATTCCATATGTCCGAATGCGGTATGCGATTTGTGCTGCGGCTGCGTACCGATGCGGATACGGCAAACTGAATCGCTCCATGTAGCACTTCGTACGGCAAAAAATAAAAACTGAACGGGGGAATCCAGAATGTGACGTCAGGGGCAGGTGTTTCCTGAACAATTTGCCCTGATTTTACATTATCTGGTCAACCTGAAGTATTGTTCGAATTTCTCCACATCAAATTGTAGTTCAAAACTTCAGCATAATGCTGAATAAGCATTGTAAGGCTGTAACAACAGGATATAGTTTAAAAAATAATTTTATAAGTATTGTTTTGAATTTAGATCTATAATGTGTAAAATGTGTTTTGAGGGAGTAACTAACCCCCCTCAAACACACACCTATTTTTTTTGGCTATCTGTATTTCTGTTGTATTGCCATATTTTTAGCATGACATACTGAAAACGCATGGGAACGCACGTACATATGGAATCACACAAATCGCATGTCGGACACCGCATGCCGCATCACGCATGCCGCGTATATGGAATCTAAACCTTAATCGCGATAACCGCCAGTGAGTAGCGTGGTGTCGGCCTGTTGTCAAGTAATAATTTATGGGTAATGTAGTCAGGGTCAGACTGTCGCTGGTACCAAGGCCGTCTGGGAACGGCCAGCACATGATTTATTATCTAGGTGTCAAATGATCCGGATCGCAATTAATCTTTTATGCGCAAGGATCCAGAAAACACAGGAATCCAGTGAAGTACGACAATCTGATCCTACAAAAGGTGTAGATCAAAATCGGCTGCGATACGAAAACGGCCGCACTAAGACGTGTCATTACTATCGAAATGTGTGAGCGTGTGTAATTGAACGCAACGACAGATGAGGCCACGCAAAGAATGACCACAGCAGCCACATCAAAAGAAAACGACTACAGTAAACAATGTGTTAATTACTTCCAAAGCTGGCTAATAAACTACTTCAAACAGCATTATGGAAACGAACGCGCAGCAGCAGACAACCTATTGTCACATAGTGGGTGAAAATGGCCTGGGATTAAATCGACCCTGACGAAGAAGGCGATAGGTACGATGACATGATGACGCAAGAACAGATAACACAGATGTTCAATGAAGATAGTGATGATGATGAATTTTTGGGGCTTTTAATAAATTTGCTGATTTTAGTGCGTCTTATACACACGGATTCGACCCTGGGGTGTATTGGTCCAAAAACCCGGTGCGTCTTATACACGCGTGCGGCCTATAATCGAGTATATACGGTATATATTACATTTATTTGAGAATTCTAATCTAGGAACTGAAATGGACAAGTGAAGAAAAAAAAATCTTAGAGAACCATGAGGATGGAAAATGTTCAGCGTCTGAGTTCAAGTAACATTTATTAAGGTCAAGTAACATGAGGGAGTCATGCCACCTAAAAGCACAACCACACAATTACTAAGAAAGGTCATAATCTCAAGCATCTGCTACAGACCAATCCTAGCCATCATCATCATCTGAATAATTTTATCTCGTCAGTGTTTCTAACTCGGCCTAAATGTCATGATGTCATCGTCACAACCTAATATTGGCTGGGTGGGACCAGCTATGATGCCTAACCACAGAAATATAATCTTCAAATAAACACAACGTAACTTGGCCTGCAAACTGCCAATAATGAAACATGTCAGAACAGAAATATTGTTTCAATACATTTGCATTTTTAGAGTAACTAATGCCAAGCCATTGAACCAACTCATTTAACTTTTTAATCATTTATTATTTAACCATAGATTTCTTTAAGTAAACATTGAATGAGAGACTGTGATAACCCTTAATCTGTGATAAGGAAATCTGAAACAGTGCGTGTTAGTTAACAATTAAATAACAAACTGCAAAGCTCCACCCCCACCCCCACCCCCACTACGCACAGTATCATCTGATTTGTAATAGATATGAAAACTAACAAAATTAGTAAAATAGTCTCAATTATCTTACATAAATATTTTGACAAAAATGGAAATTATACAAAATGTCTCTGAAATAAACATCTGACAAGAAGAAAACTAACTTAAACCAGTATAATTATAAATTGAATCAAACAGCTACGAAAAGAATACATTGGTGTAAAGATTGTACAATATAGCGTATACCAAAACCTTGATATACCATAACCTGGTGTAACAAGAGGAATTATGTATCTGGTCATCTCAAAGGAAGTTGCTTCGAACTCTTATATCTATGCGTGTGTGGAGTGGAAGCCCTAACTTATCAGCCAAAACAATCGATGAAAAATGCCCATTCTTCCTCTTTTCCCTGAATTACTAACGAATTATTACAATTGTAATTTTAGAAGACGCTAACAAATAATAAGGAACTTGACACGAAAAAATTAATTAAGCAGGAACAAATAATCCAAGAGCCTTTGTCTGAGGTTGAAATCGAGAGGGAGTAATCGTGACCTGTACACTATTGTGTTATTATGACCTTGTTTAAGACGGAAAACACCTTAATGAAGCCTTCGCGTTGTTACTACAACAAAACAGCGGTCACAGTAATACAACATAACTCCATCCATCCCGACCTAAACCAAAAAAACGGATCAGTGTAAATAGTACAGTATCAAGAGCTCATATGATACTACTAACCTAAAAGTAAACGTAAATTTAATCTTGACTTAGACACACTGATGTATTAAAATGGTCACTCGGAGTCGCAAAGTGGGGGTTTCCCTCCCGGGATTACCGCGGTTTTAACGAAACTGAAGTCAAAATAGGTATGTCGTGCCGGGAATATTTCATCCCGTAATCGTTTTAAACGAATATTCTCTTTTCTTGGAAGTTGATGTGACATTCTCATTTTTATATGACATTTGTTATTGGCTAGATATCGGTTTTAACTAATCCCATGAACAAAAGGTGATCAGATTTGGAGTTGGTTAGTAAATTGGTAAGGAAATCAAGTGGGGACTACGTCAGTTAAGGTAGTGATAATGTACACCCGGATCAGTTATACATTGGAAATCTGCTTTTCAAGTTACGTATGCACGCAAATATCAATACTTTGTTTGCTTCACATTCTAAATAACTTTAATTTTACTACAAACCTCAACCCAACGAATATAAATGTGTCAATGTACTATTTTCTAACCTAATGCGTCAATAATAGGAAATATGAAGTGTAACTAGCTACAGCAGATATAAACTGTCAATAGTCATTTATTGTTCTGGGTAGTAACTGTATGGGGGGGGGGAAACTGTCGATAGGGATCTTTAACTGTCGATTCACGGTTAATAATAAGCTCTAATCAAGCTGAAAATATGGCCCAGGATCAAGTGTTCCTTTATATGTATTATAAGTTGTAAGAGGCGTTCACCGTGGAAACGACCTAGGAATATATTACAGTTCCCGAAGGTACTGGAAGGACACTGAATGGCCTAAATTGTGCCGATGTGTCCTTAAACAACATTCATCCATCCATTATCCATCCATCCGAAGGTAGTGGTGGTGTGGGACATAACTGACTTCATTTATGATAGCGTTTAGTAGGTCAACATTGACAGACACCTGTCCCATGTGCAGGGTGCGACGTAACATACGATTTTAACAACAGACTTCTATAATAATCTTATTATATCTGAGAATGATATCCCCTGATTTCACCGTCTTCCCGTCATTTATCAGTAGCATACTGCACTTTTTGGAGAGTTTAGCGGAACCTTCTCCATTAAGTAGGTGAATCATTAAGAAACAATTACGATCTAAGTTCAAAGTTTAATGATGCCGAATGTCAGCGTAATCACTGTCTGGTTATTACGACCAATAAACTCGTAGTGCACTAAATCATGCAAACTTTTGGTATTTCTCTGGCTTTGTCATAATGTATCTCTGTACAACAAGTTAATGGTTAGAGATGGTCCAGGGACTTGATAATTGTACATTCTAACTGGATACTGTCATATTACCTGTTCCTGGTTTTCGCTTTTTCCTTTACCTCTTTAAAGGTCATAGGAAAAGGTTTCCCAAATTAGTAAAAATGTTAGTGTTATATATTAAAATCAATTTCAATCACAGATGTATTATATTTTTTCCTATAAATAAAGTTACATTGATTTAAAAACTTGCTTTAGTAGCATCTCACATGGCCGAAACTTTTATCAAGAATCTTCGGAAAAATTCGGAATGTGACGTCATCTTTGCCAAACAATGACTCCAAACACTCCACGTGACCTTGTTTAACCTGTGTTACGTGTTCCATACTGTCTTTATTAAACATATAAAATGGTATATTCAGTCGCATACACTTGTACAAAGAAACATACATCATATACCAAGTGCCGTTACAACCCCCCGAAAATTACACCCAAAAAATGGCTAAAAAAATTAAAGGCTATTTTAGACTAATTTGGTCACATATGGGAGAGCCCCATGCATCCACGGGTTCACGACAAATACGACTTTATTTTAAATGAAGTTATGAGATAGGATGGAAATACTCGCATTCAGGTCCAGTGTGTTGACTTATCAATTAAACTTATTATACCAAACAAAAAAACACACTCTTGTTGTGGACCGGGGTCGGCGACTGCTTTTTTACCCTTTTTCGCTAGTGGTTCAAAGCTGTAGGGCTTGATATCTCTGATAATGTCAAAAAAAATTCCCTTCAAATGGATAACACTGCATTTAAAACAGAATTTGTTTTCTTTTGAAACAGAAAACCAGTGTCAATAAGAGGTGCCACGCCCAATGCAACATTTGTATAGCTATTATGCATCACTGGAAATTCTATTAGTCTTTTAGAGTCTTTAGCTTGCAGGTTTCTACGTTACAACCTTTTCAGTAGGGAAAAGAGTTGACGACTACTTTAAAAAAATAAGCAGCAGCTCACTGTCCGAGCAAATTGAGCCACGAGACATGCATTTACCAATGTGATATTTCTTACCACGTATGGTTATTTAGAGTGAGTGTAATACAACATATAGTAAACATAATCACCATTGTATGTGCATGCTTTTTTTCCTTTTTCCACCGATATCTTGGAAACGATGACCCATAATTGGAAAAAATGGCTCACTTGATCCCACCTTCCCCATCATTGGCTAACACAGAGAGAATTCGTTATTGCGACAAGGTTTGTCACGTGATAATATGTCGGATAAAAGTTAATGTCGAGTCATGCATGATCTGCGCATTGGAAAGATAACATATTTCTGTTTGTGATTAGCCATGAATGATTATGCAATGGAAGCATTGTGTGTCGGTGTGTATGGTCAAGGACGATTGTAATTGGTTACCATATAGCAATTATCGCGTGTGGGCGGGTTAATTAACCATTGCTGACAACATGTTGGTGTGTCTTGAATGACTGAACCAAGGGAAATATTTGGCAACATTTTCATGTTGTCGGATTATCGAGGTCATTTACATTGAAATGTCACATTTTGTTGGCGAAATGAAGTGTCAAAGTCGGGACGCGAGTTTGCTGGATTAAAGATTCATTTATAATGGAGTTAAATCCGTCAGAGACAGTAGTGTATCGGAAGGTGCATTTGTTGGATAAACGATGTCCGTATTAACGGATTCTCATTGTAGTATAATCAGCACCACCCTATTTCATCATCCCTTTCATCGTCCTCTCATTACCTCTACCATCTTCACCATCTACATATCATTTTCATATCTACATGACATCTACATATCACACCACTCACTCCTATTTGATTCCAGAATCTGATACAACAGCTTGATGACAAGAAACAATTATTTTGTGACTCAACAAGACACATTCAACAGGAAGCTGCTGACTGCTGCCAACAATTATTAAGTCACATATCAGGTAGTCAGTCAGTCTTCATTAATCAGGACATGACTACCCGGTCAGTTGTGGCAGTCAGATGATAACAACTGATGCTATACATCATATTTCCAGGTAATGAGTGGTAAAGATGATAATGATTGATGTTTTACAGCCACTTTTGTGCACATGGTAGGTTAAATGGGCCGAGCGACCTTCAAAGATAATGAAGCAAAGTCCTAGATGAAACACCCTTCAGATATGCCAATGCCGAGATTCAAACTCAGGTGGTAGTGACCTGTGATCCAACATGGTACTAAGTTAGACCATGGAGCTAGGGCGCCCCTAATGAGTGATAAAACCATTGCTAAAGAAAAACAAAATAATATAAAATCCTTATTTAAATGGCATTGGTAACTTAATGAGAAACTCAACTCTTCATTGTCTGGTAAAGATAAAGATATCAGATATATATAATATCCCCTAATATATTGAGTAGCAGGTTTTAACAACTCGGTACTCTAAGTTCAATTATAATGAAAAGCTGCTGGACATATGGCAGATTCCTAACATGTGCTCTTCTCCACTCATTGGTGGCATTCTTGAGAAGTTCCTTCCATTGTTCACACTTGAGTGGAGGGCCATTTAGGGAGACAGAACTTAATTTGCTCCTCTTGCAACCCCTGTATTAGACAGACATAGACAGATTATTGCTATGTGAACAATGTGTTGGAAATGGACATTCAGGATGGTTTGTTCATAATCTTCTTCAGTATGAATTCTGCTGGTGATATTCCCTTCCCCCTTAATACATTTAAAGGCACTTCCCACTCTGCCATGGTGTATTTAAAGTTTCTTCATAGGTGATCATCCCCAAATATACTTTGAATACCACTAATTACTAATTTGTAGTAAAATTTTATTTGAAGTCTGTAAATGTCTTCCAATTTTAATAACTTGAAAATCTTTAATAATGCTACTTAGTACTTGTGCAAGCATTACATTTACTTACTTAGTGATATTACATACTAATAATAATATACTTTTTTAAATTAATATCGAAAATCTTAGTTTGAGAACTCTGACTAGTGTTTTCTTTACTTTCCTTTGTTAACTTCCAACAATCTCAGATAGCAATCATTGGCTTTTGGACGCCACTGTCCTCATTGGAGATCACTTCTATATATATATATATATATTAAAATATGATAAAATTTTAAATACCTGTGACAACTCCATCAGACAATATCAGCATTGGGAATCAATACGAAGATATTTTCCAGAGCATAAAATATACATGTATTTTGAATTGTATTCTCTGTATTTTCAAATGCAAAACAATTAAAATTAATGATCCCAAATATTAGATTAATAGATATGGCACTTGGAGGTTTTCAAATTTTTCTCAGATTTGATCAAACCGAAACATTATTTCACTATTTTAATGTCTTATCTGCATATTTATCACTTCACTAGCTATCACTCTAAAAATAACAGTATCATAAATATTGGTATATGCGTCTTCATCAGAAAACACACCAAAAAGGCTATGGCGTAAGAGAAAATTAATGGAATATGCTCTCAAGCTCACCAAAGTTTATGGAAGTGGTGGAAAAGCCGCTGAAAATCTCCACTCTCTGTGTACAATCAGATCCAGATGCGCTAGACAATATTATACAGTTATCCAGCTGTTGTCTATTTTATCACTAAAATGAGAACTAGTACAACGCATAAGGTATATTAACACTGACAGTCAAGAGAAAATAATTGTTGTCAAACTGAAATGGACAATTAAAACTTAAGTTCAAATGATCGATACTCGAACATCTGATTGGTTGGTTGGCCTGACCAGTCAACTACCTCACTTCTAACTGAAAACAAAGAAGAAAAAAGTAGGTATCCATCGCCGTCAATATATGATGAAGACTTTAAGTGTTCTGTTAACACAAATCACCATGGTACATATTTCAAATTATAATATAGTTGTCTGAAATACTAGTAGGACAATTGTTAACCTTGGTTTATTTGATCAGATTGCTTTTTGCCTTCACATGATTAATGGCTAGATAATAAATAATGTAAAATGGCTGTGGCTTGCTGGTGGATATGGTTTACATAATCAGTAGTCTGTTCAATAGCAGCCTACGTCGGACGCTATACCTTGTCTATTTTACAGTCCCTCAGGTCGCCTATTTTATCAGCAGAATATCATTCAGCTACTTCGATTTTGGCGAAAAGGTGGCACAGAATGCACCAAATACTCCATTTTCCTGGACTTTTCAGGGCAGAGTTACAACCCCCCCCCCACACTTTTAAATGGAGAAGGGCCACAACTGTGTTAGTGTGACTAACACTAACCACTCCCCCCCCCCTCTCGGCATTCATACCTCCCTCCATCAACCCCACCAGGGTGTTTTACAGGCCACCACAGGTGAAGTGCATCCTACTTTTTGTAAGGTGTCGGTCTACTCTATTCCCTACTGAAAAGGCTGCTAATATAAACTGCATACAATTAATATCATGCTCTGAAAAAACATGCTAAGTTTAGAAAAACTTACCATACACACACATAAGGTTGTAAAATAGATAAACAGAGAACTGGCTAGCTGTAGTAACTACATCAATGTTCATGACTAAGTCAGGCAATTAGTAACCGTGACTAGAAAGTCATCCACTGAAAAGCTACACGGTCTATTTAAAAATGGAAATCCCATTTCAAAATCCTGATTTGACAATCTTTCCCCAGTTTATATGGAATACTGGTCTCCATTAATATGTAAATTATGGGTGAAGAAAATTACCTTTGGAACATGACAAGAGTCCTAGATTAAGGTCAGGTATATGACCGAAATACTATAGGGATGAAAACAACTGCTACAAACACCATTTGTTTCACTATACTGTTGTGGTCACCAGAGTCTCTAGATGTGAAAAGTAAGGTCACAGATCAAAGAAACGTTTCAACCAAGCCATCACAATGGAGCACCTTGTGGCAACTACTCTATATTAGTACATGATTTGTTAAGAAATGTTTCAACCAAGCCATCACAATGGAGCACCTTGTGGCAACTACTCTATATTAGTACATGATTTGTTAAGAAATGTTTCAACCAAGCCATCACAATGGAGCACCTTGTGGCCTATGCTCTACATCCCAGTTGCAAGGGTGTTAAACTCTCACCAGATCAGTTGATTGTTGTCACAGACTCTGTGACCCTTGGGATTCTCCCCAATTTCTTCCCGGAAGAAAGGTAATTGCTTCCTGGTAAAAACCCATTTCTTCCCATGGGAAACCCACCCCTGCTAATAACCTTATTAACTGGACATAATAATTAATATTCAGCATAAAACCAGTAAATTGGGAGCATCCTGGTAATGTTGACTGCTAGCTTATCACCTGATAACTTTATACTACCTCAGTACCTGTAGCACCCACCATCCAAAATAATACTGAATGGAAGCACCACATCAGAGATGAACAATGACATTGTTACAATGTCTATATTGCAAATAGATACAACTGCAGACCAAAACAAAGATGGCACAGAAGAAAAGGTTGTAAAACACCAGTAGTTTTATCCAAATGTATGACTGTCTATTATGTTAACTAATTAGAGTATTTGTCCTATCACATCAGTACTTTTAACGTGACAGAGTTTCGTCCACATAATTGATGAATGTTGGTTAAACAGACACTCAACTATTGCAGCTCATATTTGACTCCAGTTAATACAGTGTCAATGAAGCAAGGCTAGCAATATCAGACAAAAAAAATCGAGATTTTTAACTAGAAAATCAGTGTATTGTCCACTTTTGGCTTGGTAGAGGCCAGTATTCCATGTGTGGGGATCAGGGTTGGCAAGTTTATGACACAATGTAAAAAAACATGGATTAATCCAGGGTTTATGATGTCATGTCATAAACAGGTTTATGATAGTTTATGACTTGATTGTGTCATAAACTGTCAAACGCACATATTTTTTTATATAAATATTGGCACAGCCAACAAATTTGTGACATATTTTCCAAGATATACATGAAAAGAAGTTTTTAGGATGGCTTAAATTATTACTATGTTAATATTGTGATATTAAAAGTAAATTTATTATACAATAAGTTAGGTTCTGATTATTAGAAAATGGTAATCATACACTGGTATTGTTTGTAGTGAAAATCAACTGGCCTGATTGGCCTGCCATTTGTTTCTAGAGCTTAGGGGACAGTATTAATTTAATTATTCATTAATTGGATGACAAGCAGAACACTGCCCTCTTGGGTTGGTGCTGGTATTTATCTGTGGCTGACCATGCATTGACAGTGACAAGTGGCATCACTTAGTGATCCTCCATGTGGCAAGAGTGAAAGATATCTGCTACCAGACATGGGGTGAATTCAATTCCGGAATTGTAACTTTTTTATGGAATTGATAAATTTGGAATTGAAGTTTGCTACCCAAAAATTTATTCAAAAATTATTTTTTTTCATTCAGAAATATTCCTTCCATGACAATCCTACTTGGAATATAAACCACTCAGAGTAGGTATTCCAATTAGGTACTCGGAGTACCTACTCATGGTAAAAAGTAGTACGTAAAAAATGATATCAGAATTGATATATTTGATGTGGAATTGATCAAATGGAATTGAGTGGAATTGGAACTGACAAAATAGAAGTGACCCCCATGTCTGTCTGCTACTCTGATTCCATTAATCCATCCTATAGCTTTCATATTAAATATTAAACAGCCAAGCTTGTATTTTATCACATGATCCTCCAAGGACTTTGTGATTTGTATTATTGATGATTGACACATCAAATGGTGATTTGTGCACAAAACTAGGCTAAATGGGCCGAGCGACCCCGAAAGATAATGAGGCGAAGTCAAGGACGAAACAATTTTCAGATATGCCCATGCCAAGATTTGACACATCAAATGGACTGATTCAATTATACATGTCATCCGTTATGGTTATTGAATAAAATATATCTCCAAATTATTTCTGTTATTACTGAATTGGAAAATATATAAGAGAGACCAACATAAAAATATTATTTTACATTCATGTTTGTAATATGTAAATATATTAATTCTGATATAATGATAATCCACAACTAGTTTAAATAGATTAAAAGTGAAAGTCAAAATATAGAGTATATCACAAAATATAAAGTGAATAAAAAGGTTTACAACAGTTTAAGACAGTATTTGAAGTCATAAAGGTATTTACGACAGGTTTACGACACTGTCATGTCATAAACAGGTTTATGACTGTCATAAACCCAACCCTGGTGGGGATGAGGAGTATTCTTGCAAAAGGTTTGAAATATTCTACTTTTAGGCAGCAGCTCCTGGTAGCATTTTTAATTGACTTCAGCATAAATAACTGAAAAATATTCTATTGAAGAGCAGTCTCACAAAAACAACCGCCATCTATTCTATTTTCAGCACATCCACGTTGGACACAGACCATCTATTTTGATGACTGCATGGCTGTCTAAAATCTAGTAATCTTCTCTTATAATAATTTTGATACAAACAATCTTGCTAATCATATTGGTGGAGCTTTGATTTGCCATTGATGTAATTAATTAAGAACTCTCATTAAATAGAACTTAATTCTAATGAAATGATGTCTACACTGAGACGTCAGATGAGATTATTACATATAATAAAAACTTCTAAACTATAATAATGTTACTCTCTTTTAGTGACACAACTGACACATAAAGTTTACTGACAATATTAGAAAATTTCAGCTGGTAGTGTAGAAGAGTCAAGACTTGTCACAGAGTACGTCAAACAGAAAACTTGTGAATGGATGCAAATAGATACAACTGAGACAAAACCAAACCAAGGCAAAACATGGCCCAGATGAAGAGAATGGGAAAAACCAATTGTTTATTGCAAATGTATGACCGTCTGATTCTGTTGCATCAACATCAGCGCCATTTAACAACGCACAATCTGATTGCGAGTCAATTGCATTAACATCAGTGACAAACAGACAACCCTTAAAACTTCCTATCACATCGGCACTTTTTCTGTGAGAGTTTCATTAACCTAACCCTTGCTGAGAACCACCAGCAGACAAGGGCCGACCAATAGTGACATAAGTACTGAAAAATATTCTGTTGGAGAGCCACATTGATCATAGACTATTCACTTAGATGACTGGCTGTCTAAACACCTAATTAAAAATAGTTCATCTTCTCTTATGATAGTTTTGCTACAAACAACCTTTCAACCATTATTATGCCTTTTCAATTGGCAGAGCTTTGATTTAATATGCTGTTATTGTAATTATTATTGACTGTGAAATAGAGCTTAATTCTAATGGTGTCCATACATCTTTTACCAGATTTAGACTTCAGATGAGATTATATGCTGAAACTCTGCTCAACTTACGATGTTCAAATTCAATTATTTTTTACCAACTCTTTCATTATATTTGCCATCATTAACAAGTCTTTGAGATATTCAGCCCATAATGGATTTTAAAGTGACCTTTTAACTAATTTAATAAAAAGCTTTATACAAAATTTAAATTATTACTACAATAAGTCTACCATCTAACATTACAAATTACTTAACTATTCATTCTGCAATGTATGTATGACAGCATTTGACATATATTCCTCATCAAGTACATTCTAACACTACAATATCTTGAAAGATTTTTCAGTCAGTTTTATTTGTATGTTATTTTTATTTCCAAAATACCCTGATTTATAGTCATTACCTAGAGACAGTATTATTAATAGGTACATGTATGTATTTTTAAACAACAACAAGATTTGTATGAAGCCTGGCTAAATGTCACTGGGAAATCAACCTTTGCCTAACTGTCCTTTTGATCTCTATAAACAGGTCAAGAAACAATGGTTCTTGTCCTGAAGAGCCTAGAAACACTTGCCCTAAAACTCAAGCAGTGTTAAATCAAGCCAGAACTCTTGGGTCAGACTCCCAGACCAAGTCCTCACAGTGAATGAAGCCATTGCCTACAAATTAAACTCTGACACCAACTGTTTAGTAGCCTACAGTAAATACCACATTAATTCTCCTCTTAGGTATACTGGAACAGTTGTTAACCCAAATTATCCCTGACCAAATATTATGTGAATGGCAGAGCTGTGAACTGCTATACAGTACAGGGAGCATAGTTCTAACAAAAAGAACACCCAATGAAACAGGATGGTGAATTTCTAATGGACAACACACAACAGTCCTGGATACTTAATCCAGTGTTAACGCAGTCCTTTGTTTAGTTATCTAGTTCTTTCAAGTCTGAGCTCCACCCCAGCCCCAAACAAAAAAAATAAAACCCAGGTTACTCTCATCCCACAGCATACTTTTGGTGGCTCTGCTTACAGCCATCAATGAGTGGCCAGGATCTGGGTCAGGTATGTGTAGAAGTGGTAGCATGTGAAAGAGACCAGTAAATCTTCTGGGATCACCTGGTCTGGCCTAAACTCCTGTAGTCACTAATCTAGGATGGTGTAGTCTCTGGCTGAGTCACCAGATTTCAGCTGGCTCAGTTACTGTGGTACCTTGCTGGTACTACAGAAAACTGGCAGCTAACTATTAGTCTGTCTGCATGCCTGACACCAGTGTACAAGTTTGTGTCTGGGTGTGCATACTCATGCTCTTTTGTTGGGTGATGTGCATGCCTTATATTTTGCCATACACATGCATAATCAAATAGGGTGCATTCATGTTTATACAGTTGTTTACATGCACATTAGTATATTGTAATAAAAGACAAATTTAATAACCCACTTGGTTAAGTGAACTGAATAATTTATCACCAACTCTTCACTAACTGTACATGACTGTGTAAATACACACAAGGAGATAATAAATACTCATAGTCATACACATAAATTATATATATATATATATATATATATATATCACACACAAATACACACATATTTCACACACACACACATAAGTATATTTCATATAGCCATCCACAGCTATATATTACAGTTGTTTACACACCTGCACACACACACATACATATATATATATATATTTTTATTACACACACACACACACACACACAAAGAAGCAAAAAAACACAGTGATGACGGCTAGTCAGAGCCATAACTCACACAAACCACAGAGATAAACCATTAACTCTTTCACTCACCATTGGGTTTCTCCTCAGTTTCCTCCAGAGGCTTCTCACTGGCATCAGTATTACTAGCTGATTCATTTGGTAGCTGAGCTTTTTTCACCTCAAACTTTGGCATTTTCAATCCAGGCCTAGGCACAAGACAGCGTATTTATAATGCTCAGCTAGATATATCAGATCTTCTATACAGAAATTCAGTGGGTTGTATTCGCTATGGTGCATCAATATACATGCACTTATAAATGGATGTATAGTTCACAATGCTGGTCGCCAAACTTGAGCAGACATACAAACATTAGGCACTATTCCAAAATGCACTGAAATATAGTTAAAACATAAAAGATATCACACAAATATAAAAAAAGTTTGGTGCAGATGCTGAGCTATATGTTTCTGCCATCCCTTTGCTACATAATATTTAGTAATAAGAAAGCCATGGTTGAAAGAAATCATTAAAAATTTAAATTCAATAAAATCACTTTTTTGTTATCACTTTAATATTAGGTAACCAGGCTCTTTCCTATGTTTACTTCCTTTGTATACTAAATAAAAGAATAATATTCCTTACAGATGGTGGAACAAGGCCATAAGCTTAAAAAGGAACCACTAGATATAGAACTTAGCAACATAATGAAGATACATTCAATGTAACGAATGAAGCAAGTACACACACACACACATATATATATATATATCCTTCTATCAGTAACACTAAGATGTGCTACAACAAAGCACACAAGGTTCTGTGGAGGTGGGCCTGTTAAAACAAACACACACACACTGCTGGAATATCCACATAGCCTAGCCCTGATCCACCAGCGCAGTAAGTACATTTCATGTTTGTAGAGGTCTACTACCTATGAACACGCAGGAAATACAGCACATTCACAGATCATATTAATCTCTGTTATGACCAGAACGTTCTATTATTAGATTATATGGGTCTCCAGAAGTTCTCTCCCTTGAAACACAACAATAATTTATAAGGGGATTATAAGATTCCACCATGCATGTCGACGAACATTCTCCTTTCAACAACTTATTCCAACAGACAAACTTCACAAAGTAATCTGATCCAGTTGATAATGTTGGTATAGGTTATTGCGGGGGGGGGGGTGCTCCTGGATTTCTAGAATTGGCAAATTGACAGCCATTTAGAGACTAGATCTGGGCTCACCAATCGATAAACAGAGCATTGTTGACAAGCTGGTAAACAAGTACACTTCTTCACAGTCTAGCTGTTTTCAGCCAAAACAATTCCTGAAGTTTTAAAACACCGTCACCATCTGATGATAATATAGATCAAGAAATTAAACTGTATACCAAAAATACCAAGTGAAAATATCCTATTCTTGAATGTCAAAAACACAATTTCTATTGTGTTTAATTTAAACAAAGGGCAATTTCGCCATAGAAATCTTTAGTTTAGAGAGATAACCTGAGTCAGTGATTGAGTGCTTTGGTTATACTTATACTAAGTTATAGCGACCTATCGCATTATGTCTATCACTCTAGTCTATGATACCAAGATTATTATGGAGATCAATAACTCAATAAGTTGAATAACTGAATATGTATACTGTGTAGAGACTAGATCTAGTCTAACTGATTAAGTCTGAAGGTTCTAGAATTTTGTATTTACTGCCAAACAATAAAACAATGTTAACTTCTGACAGTACATTCTGCAAGAAGCATGAATAATATAGCACGCTATGGTATCTAAACGCCGTTCCAACCCGTTCTATAATTACAGAGCGTGAAACCCGGTTGAACTCCAGCGGTAATCCGTAAAACAAACAGGGTCGTCTGCTAAATCAATCAATATTTACCTTTTCTTACGCTATCGCAGTTAATCCTACTATATTAATCACCATTTACATGATAATCCTCCTACGCTATTATTTTAATCTGGTACTTTGTGTTTTAAATAATTAAATAATAAACTACAAGAAAACACGCTATTTGTTCTTGTCATTCAACAACGTCCGCCAATGGAGCGGACACACAAGCACGTGACCTTGCTATGGTTCCTGATTGGCCTGGGATTAAATGTATAAATTGTGGAATGGTCTGGATTCAGCAATGACAAAAGTTATTTATTAATGCAAAAGCTATTCCAATTCTTAAATAAATGTTAATATCGGATTAGAATAATTTTATGTTAATTGAGTTGATTATAGTTGGCGACTTTCATTTTGGTTTGTCTGCTTGACAATAAATACATTATTGTAAAGCTGTTCGTGATGTGTGTGTGTGTGCGCGCGCGCGCGCCTGTGTGTGTGTGCACCTGCGTGTCAACGAATCCACAACTCATAAGTAATAGACAACAGTCTAAAAAGGATAAAAACAATAATTTAGTTCCAAGCAAATGCATAATTTAATACTCTTCATAACGTTCCGATATAATTATAATCTACACGTGGGTGTACTAACATTATGATCAGACTGTTTTAACAGAACAATTCACGCTCAGATTGATTGGTATCTTTGATTTCATGTACTATGATCATGAAACAGTGATAGCACACGAAGGGCGAGCACTCATTTCCAATGTGGTCCCTTTTATGGATCGTTTTAATACGCCTTCCCCACTCACAGGGGAACAGTACGAAAAGAAAGAGATGAAATACCACGGGAATGATCACTGCCAGAGTGTATTAAGTCTTCAGAGAATTTTCAATGTCCCTCTTCTTCATTAATCCAGTGGATACGGTAGCGCAGTTTAAGTGATCAGCCAGCCACGATGTTGTGAGCTGAGAAATTAATCCTTGGAAAAGTTTCAACCTTTTGACGTTATCTAAGTTGTGATCCTAGTGGATCCTTGGCGGTTTGAAGCAATCTATCCGATAGCAGTAAGTGCAACTTCCTTAACTGGCAGTCCACCGGAACTCACCGATAATATTACCTAAATGCATAACGCTTAAAACAGTAACCCAAAATTCCCTAGTAATAATCGCGAACTCTGCCTGGTTTTTTAGATATGAGGAAATAATCACAATTAATAGCAGACATGTTCAGTCTCCTGGTTTCGCCTGGAGCCTCTCGGTTTTCAGCTACATCTCCCGGTCTCCCGACGGCAGCCGAAAATATCCCTACCAAAAGATATATAACTTTATCAAGCTTGGTGCGGAATAATTTCTCAATTTTTTTCCCTGCGTAATGTCCCACGTGTTTTTCTCGGTCAATAGAAACTGTCGCGCTATGCATTTCAGCCGAACGACGATCCCCTGAAAGTCTGCAACATGGAACTCCGTGATAGGCCACCAGTGATAGTGACGTGTAGAACTCCGCTTGTGTGACTTATATTATCTGGATCAAGTCATGGTCCCAGATGGAATTGGCATATTCCCGATTAATTCAGACTACTGTTGTAAATAGACAGCAGATGGACTGGGCTCTTCATCTATGAGGGCTAGCATTGGGATCATTCTCGCGCGTTGTTATATATAATGTTACTCGATGCCTATTTGGCATTTCAGCCTTTCATTTGTTTTACTTAGGGTGATAATAATGCACTATGATTCATTGAAGCCTTCTTGCCACTGCTTAGAACATTCGCTATACAGCAATTTACTTTAGGAGACTCTACGCGACCATATGAATAGCAGCAGTAAAAGCGCTCCTATCAAAAAGCGTTTCTGTGAATTGAATTTTAGCACATCATCTCAGCGAATATGTACGGATCACATTTGGGTATTGTGTGATGTCATTGAAATTGAGGCTTTCTTGTATTCGATCCATATTTATCGCCGGTTTTGTGTGATTGCACAGACATCTGGACGACCTATTTATCCAGGCACTAGTATGATATCAATAGAAGTTTCAGTTAAACCCTGTTATGTTAAGTCTCTTGTTCACCTTGGCCATTCTTCTGAAATGAAGTCAACGGGTGCATTGTCTAATTAGCTAACCACCAACGTACGTATGAACCGGGCTGCTGTTGTCTGTATTGTGGATGTGGTTAGCGATGTGCTCCGCTATCAGGTAAGAATAAAGTTCTGTTCCTCCTTATTATAATGTTCTTATTATGGTATTACCTGTGTCTTTTTAAAATAAATTTTGACATGCGCTCTACAAGGGATATGCTGTTACAAATAAGGGAAAATAAAAACATTGCTCCCCTCGATTGGAATACAAT